>ML429602.1:6732-47882 GCA_005239525.1 Nicotiana knightiana
CCAAGGGCACGAGCCATATCAGGGTTTGATAACTCTACGGTTATAACAAAAGGAGAAATTGAGCTTAGCACTTATGCTGAGGGGGTGATCAAAAGTACCAGGTTCCAAGTCATCGATACTGACATGGCTTATAACGTGATCGTGGGAAGACCATGGATCCACGACATAAAAGCGAGACCCTCCATGTTGCATCAGGTAATTAAATAGGGATTCAGCAAATCAAAGGCGATCAGCAGACCGCAAGAAATATAAACTTTGTGGTATACTACAACAAGAAAATAGAGGTGGAAGAAATTACTACCCAAATAGGTATGGAAGGTATTATTGCTAAAACAGGTATGAAAGAAAATACTTACGAGAAGAAGAATCAAGTTACCATGGAGGGTGTACTATACCACACAGATGCTGATTCCAGACCGGGCGTCATTCATGAACCGGAGCAAGATGAGCATATCAAAACAACTACGGAGGAGCTCGAAGCTGTTCCATTATCTTAACAAAAGCCTGAGCAGAAAGTGTATATAGGCACGAGGCTGGGCCCCGCTCGAAGAGGTAAGTTAATTGATTATTTAAAGGCTAACGCAGACTGTTTTGCGTGGTCCCACTCAGATATGACAGGGATCCCACCAGAAGTCATGGCTCATAAACTAAATGAAGATCTATCCTCCGTACCTGTTAAGCAAAAGAAAAGAAAGTAAGGACCATTCAAGAACCAAGTGATCGACGAAGAGGTACAGAAACTCTTGAAAATTGGTTCGATACGAGAGGTAACGTACCCTAACTGGCTAGCAAACACTGTGGTAGTACCTAAAAAGAATGGCAAGTGGAGAGTATGCGTAGACTATACTGACTTAAATAAAGCATGCCACATATAGATCAAATAATTGATGCCACAGCAGGTCATGAATTGTTGAGATTCTTAGATGCATATTCTAGTTATAATCAGATTAAAATGAATCCCTCAGATGAGGAAAAAACTTCCCTCATTACAAACAGGGAGACTTACTGTTATAAAGTTATGCCTTTTGGCTTGAAAAATGCTGGAGCCACCTATCAAAGGTTAGTGACTAAAATGTTCCAAGAACATCTTGGAAAGACGATGGAAGTCTATATTGATGATATGTTGGTAAAATCAACACAAGCACGAGACCATTTCCAGCATCTCTCTGCTGCTTTTGCTATTTTTACACAGGTATAATATGAAGCTAAATCCAGAGAAATGCGCTTTTGGAGTGCAATCAGGTAAATTTTTGGGTTTCCTTGTATCGAACAGAGGAATAGAGGTAAATCCCGCTCAAATTAAAGCTATAGAAGAAATACCTGATATTTTAACAAATAAAAAGGAAGTTCAAAGACTAACAGGGAGAATAGCAGCTTTGGGAAGGTTTATTTCTAAGTCTTCCGAAAAAAGTTTTAAATTCTTCTCAGTTCTCAAAAAGCAGAATCAGTTCGAATGGACTGAAGAATGTCAGCAAGCCCTCAAGAATCTGAAGATTTATCTATCGAAACCACCACTGCTTTCAAAGCCAAAAGAAGGGGAGAGATTGTACATCTACCTGGCTGTCTAAAAAATTGCTGCAAGTGTAGTACTGGTAAGAGAAGAAAAAGGTAAACAATCATCTATCTATTATGTAAGTAAAATTTTGCTAGATGTTGAGACTAGATATCCACATCTGGAAAAGTTAGCCTTAGCTTTAATAATGGCATCTAGAAAATTACGATCATATTTTCAATGCCACCCAATCACTGTTGTGACCTCATATCCTTTAAGAAATATTCTGCATAAACAGGAATTGTCAGGAAGATTAGCCAAGTGGGCCATAGAATTAAGTGAGCATGAAATAATCTGTCAGCTTAGGAGTGCAATTAAGTCTCAAATACTAGCTGATTTTGTTGCTGACTTTAGTAATAACATTGTACCTAAAGTAGAAAAAGAGCTACAACTCTTTACCAGTGCTAATCCAGGCCTATGGACCTTGTTCACCGATGGTTCTTCAAATATAAAAGGTGATGGCTTAGGCATAGTCTTAATATCACCCACGGGTGAAAAGACACGGCAAGCTATCAAGTGTTATCCTATAACTAACAATGAAGCAGAGTACGAAACTGTTATTGCAGGGCTTGAACTCGCACGGGATCTCTCAATCGAGAAAATTGTGATCAACAGCGACTCCCATCTGGTAGTAAATCAGATACAGGGGACTTACATCGCTCGAGAGACTAGAATGCGACAGTATCTTGAAAAAGCACGAGAGCTCGTGAGACAATTCAAAACATGGAAGGTAATGCAAATACCTAGAGAGGAAAATGCAGAAGCAGATGCATTAGCTAACCTCGCAGCAGTCACGGAAGTAACGAACAAAGACAATACAATTGTCGTTCAACTATTTCATTCAATAATAGACCAGGACAGGAATGAGGTAACTTTCAACAACTTAACCTGGGACTGGAGAAACAGAATTCTTAATTTTTTGCAGAATGGCACCGTACCTGAAGACATGAAAGCAGCTTTAGCGCTTCACCGCAAAGCTGCACGGTACTACCTTATTCGCAACTCACTTTATCACAAAATGTTCGGAGGACCCCTAGCTAAATGCCTCGGACCTAACCAAACGGAATTTGTGATGAAAGAAGTCCACGAAGGACACTGTGGAAATCACTCAGGGGCGAGATCCTTAGTGAAAACCCTAATCAGAGCTGGATACTATTGGCCTAAGATGGAAGAAGAAGCCGAGAACTTCGTATCCAAATATGACAGGTGCCAAAGGTTTGCTAATAATATGCATCGACCAGTGGAATTATTGCATCCAACAATATCCCCATGGCCTTTCATGAAATGGGGGATGGACATAGTGGGACCTCTTCCCACAACTAAAGGATATGTACGGTTTTTACTCATGCTAACCGACTATTTTAAAAAATGGGTAGAGGCAGAAGCGTTCAAACAAGTGCGAGAAAAGAAAGTTAAAAGCTTCTTATGGCGAAACATAATATGCCGCTTTGGAAGGAAATTGTGTGCAATAATGGCCCACAATTCATAGACTCACAAATCACAGAATTCTTCGAAAGTTGGAAAATCAAGCGGATCACTTCAACGCCGTACAACCCCGTGGATAATGGTCAAGATGAGTCAACAAATAAGGTCATCATCAACAATCTAAAGAATCGGCTGGATAAAGCCAAAGGAAACTGGCCTGATGAGTTACCAGCGATACTATGGGCATACAAAACAACTTCAAAAATAGCCACGGGAGAANAAAATGACGATGAATTGAGGACCAACCTGGACCTGCTCGAACCACGGAGAGAAGCAACATTGATACAGATGGCAGCTCAAAAACAAATCATAGAGCGTTATTACAACCGTAAAGCTCATCTCAGGTACTTCAAGATTGGGGACTTCGTCCTCAAAAAAGTCTTTCAATCAACGAAAGAAGCAGGTGCAGGAAAGCTAAATCCAAACTGGGAAGGACCTTACAAAATCCGAGGCATAGCTGGGAAAGGCGCCTATGAGTTGGAAGCTATGGACGGCAGAGTTCTACCAACAAGTTGGAATACCATCCACCTAAAGAAGTATTTCTTCTAAGGAAAGAATACCCACCGTCAGGTATCAGACGTTCGATTTTATTTTGAACATTTAAAAATTTTACTAACTTTTTTAGATGATAGGCATAAATCTAACCCATCACCAGATGATGATATTAGACCCGCAAAGACGCGAGGAAGTAACACGATTCCCGGTCTAGGGTTACACTTTCTGATGGACGTTTTAAAGGGTTAAGCAGTCATCATCTAAAAAANGAAGGAATAATCAAGTGCTCGAGATTTCATTCTTCAAAGATCAAACACTTGGGGGACTATACAGTATGGAAGGCTAAGACGAAGCAAAGAAGTCTATCAGAAAATCAAAAGCTCGAGCCTGAAGACCCATCTACCCAACGAGACAAGTGATACGAGCAGAATCGAAAGAAATCAAAAGAGTCATCCAAATACAAAGCCTAATGTAAAAAGCCAAAACCTTCGAATATGTTCAGGTTGAAAGGCAAAATATTCGTCACGAGAAAGAAATTTACATCTTTATACTTATTCAAAGTTGTTGTAACAAAAACAGTTAGGGGTAAAAGATCATCATCAGTGTATTCATTCAAAAAACTATTATCAAATAAAACAGTTATGGATGAAAGATCTAAATCCTTGTATTTATTTAGAAAACTGTTATCAAATAAAAACAGTTACGAAAAAGAAAACATTTCCCTCGTACTTATTAGAAAACTGTTTCCAACGAAAACAGTTGCGGGTAAAAACCCCAATCTTTATAAAAAATGTTACTTGTAAAAAACTGTTGTTTCCTTGTATTAATATCGAAAAACTGTTACCTACGAAAAACAGTTATGAAATAAAAGAGTACATCAAATCTGTTAAACAAAAACAGTTGCAACATGAGTTTTAGACGATAATCAAACACATGTAAAATGTCATGAAAGNTTACTAACATTAATATATTAAAACGGCTAAAACTAAGTATTAACTTATACTTAGACGTATAAATTTTTTATATACATTGTGGTGCCCCTAAGTTGTCATTTGGGGACTTTAAAGAAATCCAAATTTACCCCCGATGGGACTGGGGGTAACCACCAATTGATACAAAGAGAAAAAAAAGGGGATGAACCAACTAAACTTCTTGAAAGAGAGGGGTTGACTTCACTGGCAGAAGGAGCGGGAGCAACTAAGGATGAAGAGGCATGAGCGACTAGAATCTCTCCATCAGGTGAAGAAAGGTTATGACCTTGTTGAGCCTTCTCGATGGCTTCCTTAGTTTTAGCTATTTTAGCACTAAGGTCGAAACCCTCTTGACTCATTTCCATCAATATGTCAAGGTGAGAATTCATGTACGCCCAGCTCACATCGACAACAGCCACCTCTTCAAGATCTTCATAATCCTTTGCCACCTCTTCTCCGCTTCCGCAACTTCATGGAAGGCCCTTAACGGTACAATTGACTTCTCTAGAGTTTGAGCTTTTTCTAAAGCCTTACGAAGGTCCTCTTGAGTACGAGTGAGTGATTGCACGAGCTCTCCTGAGTATTCCTCCTTCTGCCCCAACAAGTTTTTTAAGTCTCTAATCTCCTCTGAGGCACGGGACAGCTGCTCAGCGAACGAAGACTCCAGAACACTCTTGTCTTTATCAACCTGACTGGAAGAAGCCTTCTCTACTGCCAGTTCTGCTGCCATGAGTCTCATCTACCTCTTCAAGGTACTCATTTCCTCTTCTAAAGCATCCATGTCAATCCTTAGGCTATCATACTGTGCTTTCCAATTATCAGCATCGGCCTGCCACTCTTTTGTCTCATGGTCTGTGTTTGAAATCCTCTCATAAGCTCCATGCCTATAAGGTTAATCTACAAGAAATAAACCAGTCAGATATGGTAAATTTCATATACGAAAATGAAAGAGGATAACTTGCATCATACCTTCAAAGAAGTACGCACGACCTCATTGGCCCATGTAAGAGCGTCGTCGCTGGCTAGCTTGGCTTTCTCAGAGGGACCTATCAAAGGCTTGAGCCACACTTCGGGCTCACCCGTTTTCTTGAAAAGATTCCCCTCAGCTGGAACCTCTATTACCACCTGCCGCATCTCTCTNGCACGGAGGGCTGAGGAGCTGGAGAAGCCACATGCAAAGCAGCAGGCACGGAGGGTTGAAGAGTTGAGGAAGTTACGAGAAAAGCAACAGCAGAAGCCAAAATAGCCAAAGTAACAGACGAGACAGTTTCTCTCAAAGAAGCAGGAAAGACAACAACCAAAGGGACATCGTCAGGAGCAAGATCAACACCCTCATGAATAGGGGAATATGAAACATCATCAAGGACCGAGGGCTCAACCACAGACACGGAAGGCAAGGTTAAGGGTGTAAGCTCATCATCTGAAACCACCCACCTTCTCCGTGGCCTGTGTACTAAAGCACCTTCTACTTCTTCTTCGGAACGAGACTCATCGATCTTCCTCTTCGAGGAAGATGAACTGACAATAATTTCTTGGGCCTTAGCCAAAGACATCTTTGGGATAGATGAGGCAGACACCCCACGAGCAGAGAACCCTATTAAAAGGGAAAAAGGTAAATGACAAAGAAAGAAGAGGCTCGAGTAAGGAAAGAAGCAAGAACAAGAGCTTCACTTACCATGGGTCTTTACATGCCAACCATACCTCCCAGCGAGGTACTTCCAAGATCTCTCTTATAAAGGAGCAACGGACAATAATGTTTCTACCCAATCACGAATACCGGAGACATTCTCAACAGTATTCATGATTGTTGAGAGAAGAGGAAACAAATACAGTGTTAATAAAACATCTCAAGTAAAAACGAGAAAAAGTAAATAAATGTGAGCTAAAGCATACTCACGTGCGCGATTCCACTTCTCAGGGAAGGGAAGATTTTCTTCACCCACTAAACCAACAGTGGGTACAACAACATACCGGAGGTACCAACCCCTATCCTTATCATCTCCAGGGGTTACCAGCACTCTTTTGCTTCTAGCAGTCAGAGTAAAAACCCCTACACGAAATAAGGTAGGAGAGTAGAGATGAATAAGATGGTTGAAAGTAAAAGGAACCGAGGCTAAAGAAGCCAAACTCCTAAGACATGCGACAACTCGCCACACAAGCGGACCAACTTGTCCTAAGCAGATATTGAAAAAACGACAGAATTCAATTATGACTGGGTCAATGGGGGGTCTAAACCCTAAAGTGAAAGGGTATGTATAAACAAAAGAATATCCCGTCTTGTAAGACGTTATTATTTGATTACTATTTGGAATATAGACAGGGAAATCAGGCCTCCAAAAGCACTCCCTACGAACAAGGAAAATATGACCCTCAGTTATAAGAGTTGGATACCTATCGACACTCTCAAGGGAAGAAGATTGGTCTACAAGAACTTGACTATCTCTAGCAAAAACAAACTCAGCAGGGACAATTTCATCAACTCTAGGTTCACGAAGGCGTTCACCTCTACCTCTAGACAAAGACCGAGAAACCCTAAACCTCGGAGAAACTAGAGATCTAATGGAAAGAGAAGGAACTATCTGAGAAGAATAGGAGCCCCTAGAAGGAGTGGATCCTAAACTTCTAAGTCTACCACCCCTACGACTCCTAGTCGGAGTAGAAGATGGCGTTAAACTTTCAATATCTATTACTCCCTGAGGTTGGTTTGAAGAAGACATGTTTACAAAGGCAAGAAGGAAGTTCTTTACAAAAGAAAAAGTTAGAAAAGTGTTTCGTGAAGCAAAGAAAAGAATAAAGGTATTTATACTTGAGGACAACCGTCAAACATGGGAAAAAAGAAAAATAATGATGAAAAGTCATAATTGAAGATGTCACTTCGGGACTAGCACAACCGCAAAAAGCCCTAAAAGGTACCGAGTAAATGCAGAACCAATCCGAAAATGACACGTGGTATGAGCATTAAATAGAAGTGACAAACGACGCCTATAGTGTAGAGAAGGATAGAATGATTCGAGGAAAAACGGCGGCAAAATATTCCCGCCATAAATGAATATCCACTTACCAAATATTAATCGTTAAATATATGGTAAGTGGGGGGACTATCTGTATTGGTAAAAAAGAGTTTCACACGTAAGCCAGCTTTTGACAACTCAGCCAGTCACGTGGACACAGGAAAACGCGACAGCTGGATGTGATTCTTTGAAGAGGTACGGAAACAAAGAGGCACGATTCAGTAAACCCTCGAGCTTATTAGCCACGGGAAACTCAACCTGATCAAAGCAGGGGAGAGGCACGGTCAGAATGAATCTAGACAAAGCTACGGGCAGATTCAAAGACCCACAATTGATTACTCCTTTGTAACGCCTCATTAATGTCATAATTAGTCATTAATGAGCAACCATAGCAAGAGTTGTACGTTATAGGAATCTCCTATATAAGGGAGGGGAATACAACTTGTAAAGACATCTGATTCTCGAATATAATCGACTTCGTTTTTCTATATTTCTGCAATATTTTCTGTTATTCATTTTTCTCTATTTCCTTTATTATCAGTAACCCGTGTTTATCTTAAAAATAGCTTTAGTCAAAGGGTCTAATTCTTTGGTTAAACACTCGCACCTGCGGTCGCGTAAATGCGCCAAAACATCCACACTTGTGTGCCTGGGCTGTGCTCCCTCCTTCGTTTCTATAGCTCATGGCTCGCACCTGCGAGTTCGCACCTACGGATGGCCAACCGCAGGTGTAGGCACACCATAACTGGTGCACCGGCAGCCCTGTTGAGTTCCAAACTCAACTCACGCATCGTCCGAATGGCACCCGTGTCCCTCGAGGCCCCGTCCAAACATACCAACAAGTGTGGAATCATAAGACAGACTCGCTCGAACTCTCCGAACTCCCGAAATAACATTTAATCTAAGAATCGCAACCCAAAACCAATTGAATCAAACTTAAGAACTTCAAGTTCTTCAATTCACTTCCAATGCGCCGAAACGTACTTAAACTACTAGGAATGACACCAAATTTTGCGTGCAAGTCATAAATGACATAACAGAATTATTCCCGATCTCGAATTTTTGTTTGGACCTAGATATCATCAAAACACATTCCAAACCAAATTTAAAGAACTTCTAAAACCTTCAAGAACCAACTTTCACTATTAGGCACCGAAACGCTCCCGGGTTATCCAAAACCCGATCCGAACATACGCCCAAGTCTGAAATCATCATACAAACCTATTGGAACCGTCAAATCCAGATTCCGAGATCGTTTACTCAAAATATTAACCGAAGTCAAACTTGGCCTTTTAAGCCAACCTTAAGGAACCAATTATTCTGATTTCACACCAAACTCTCCCAAATCCCGAACCAACCATCCCTGCAAGTCATAAATCAGTAAGAGAAAGTACAGGAAGTATTATTTAGGGGTACGGGATTCTAAAAAGCAAAACGACCGGTCGGATTGTTACACTCAAGCTCCTTGTGAACTGATTGGAAATTAGGATTAGCACTATTGATGCGTCCGTTTATGATGTAACAGATCTTGTTTTGTTGTAAATAATTCTCCCACGTCTCAATATAACCATCGAAAAGTATAGCGTGAATTTTTGTTCCCCGTAAAAAGTTTCAATTTAAGTTAATTTGATGGTTAAAACTATAATATGAAAAAAGATGAAATAAAATCATAATTACCTCTTCATCAACTAATGTCACAATTTTTCGTTTGGCTTGATTTCTTTTATTGTTGAACTCTTTAACTATTCCACTCCCAAATACTAGTACTCGTATTACCTAACATGAATCAGATACTCTTAGACTATTAATTGGGACACATTGGTATGATAATTCCTTTTCAGTGGCCATTGCAGGTGTACCTAAACTAAAGCATGCATATGAGTTTTACAAGTTATCAAAGTGACTAATTCAATAATTGATTATTTTTATGATGTAAGGAAGATTGTTTACCTGAACAGATGTAATTTTTGAAATCTGGGTGATTCAAGCTTGGAAATTACAAATAACACAATAGTAAATCATGTAGTATTAATATTACACATAATTAAAGGAGATAGTCTAATTTTTAATTTTTTTTATAAACATGCAACTTGAGGCCAAATAGATCTGAAGTGCAACCATTGGTTTCATGCACTTAAAGCCACTAAGTCTGAAGTGAACAATTGCATATCAGATGCACTTAAGGCCAAAGGTCTGAATTACAACAAACGTTTTCCTACACTTAAGGCCAATAAGTCTGAAGTGAAAAATTGCACTTCAAGTGCACTTAAGGCCAAATAGATCTGAAGTGTAACCTATGGTTTCATGAACTTAAGTCCAATAATTCTGAAGTAAAAAATTACACTTCAAATGCACTTAAGGCCAAAAGGCATGAAGTGCAACCAACGTTTTCATGCACTTAAGGTCAAACGGGCCCGAAGTGCAAATTACCCTGAAAGAGAAATTTATTCTTCGAATTGTAACAATCCAATTTACGATTTAATACATAAATCTATTCCAAATGAGCTCAAATTTGAAACATAACCCCCAAATATCATCAAGAACAAACTTCAATCTTCAATTTGTCAGAACAACAATAAATCTGACGAACCCATTTTGCAATTAAAAAAAAAGAAGAAGAAGAAACCTTAAGCAATAGTAAAAAAATAAGACGCCACAACAACTCACCACTGTAAAATATCATAAACTACCTTAAAATATATTCACAAAATCATATAAAATCACTGTCACACGAATAAGAAGAAGGAGGAGGAGGAGAAAAGCCTGAAATTATTTTAAAAGTGGGTACAGGTGAAAAACAATTTTAAAAAATTAGTACATATTAAATAGGGGAGACCAAATAGGACGTCAGTGCAGTTTTACTATTAGATGTAATAGTAGATGTGATCTAAAACTTAGACGGTAAAGGTATAACTATTACTAAAATTTAAAAAAGAGTATAAATAATTTATTTTGGATAGTTTAAGGACAAAATTGGCCCTTTTTCCGTTTTAGTGTAAAAAAAACTAAATGAAAAGAAAAAAAAAAGTCAAATCTTTATGTTTCCTTTCCCTTTTTTCCAGCATCCCTAACTCGCTGCCCCTTTCTTTTATTACTTTACCCATCCCTTTTCTTTCCCTCCACCTCTTCACTCCCATATACATCATCAGCAAGAAAAGAGTGATGGGTGGCAAATGAGCTAGTTGGGCTGAATTTGGGCGGGTCAAGATGGGTTAGGTCAATAATGGGTCCTTTCCCAATCCAGCACATAGTGTACTTGGGCTAAGATGTGCTAAACAATGGGTCATAGTCCAACCCACACAACTTGACATATATTTTAGAATCATGCTTATCTTGCATAAAAAGTCTTTTACCTTAAAATGTGTAAGTTGAAAAATATTTCACGGGTGGGCATGGGGGGTTTGGGGTGGGTGGGTGGTGCAGAAAAATAAAAAAATTGAAAATTGAAAAAAAAAAATAAAAAAAATTTAGGGGGAGGGGAGGTAAGGGGGTAGGGTGCAGGTGCAAAATATCAAAAATACAATAAAAAAAAGTAAAAAAATTGAGGAGGTTAGAGTGTGTGCGTGTTAGGGTGTTGGTGGTAGGAAATAGGGTGGGTGGTACAGAAAATTGAAAATACAAAAAGAAAAGTAAAAAAAAATTGAGGGGGTGATCGCGTGCGCCGAGGAGGGTAGGGGGTGGCATAGAAACACAAAAAAAAAATTAAAAATTCAAAATACAAAATACGAAAAAAAAAGTAAAAAAAAAAAAAATTGAGGGGGTTTGCGTGGTAGGGGTGGGTGGGTGGTGCAGAAAAAACAAAAAAAAATTGAAAATTGAAAAAGAAGAAGTTAAATTTGGGGCAACTAAGTAAATTTTTAGATAAGTTGGGTTGAGATCCTTTTGTTTTGAATGAGTTTCATGGGTTGTATATGGGCTGCTTAATGGGTCAAAATGGGCTATAAAAAATAATGAGTTAACTTGGGGTCAACCCAAATAAACCGATGAGCTAAAATATTTCTAGTCCAACCCATTAATCTCTGGGCGGGTTGGATGAGTTTGGACTCAAATTACCACCCTAGTGATGATATATCACATTTTCTTCTTTATTAACTTTAGATATTATCCAGATGCATCATTTTAATTTGATATGAAGAAGTAAAAAAAGAAGCGACCATATACCTTCCTCTCTCCCCATTTTTTTTTACTCCCACGGTTGTTCCTGCACCCCTAACTGATGGTCACGAAAAAGGAGAAGAATTAGCAGACAAACAACCTTCAAGTCGATTTATATAAAATGAGTTTGTTGTATTTGAATTTTGGTTTGGAATTGTGAGAGTTTGTGGCAGAAAAGGCGACCGAGGTGATGAAAATTAAATTGGGATGGGGATTTACAAGGAAAATGGTGGCTGTTGGGAATCAAATGGAGGAGACTGATGCACTAGAAATAATAGCTAAGGTGGTGGAAGATGAATCTGAATAGGGTTGTAACGAAAATGTTGAAAATCAAATAGGAAAGAGGTTTGACAGAGATGGTGACCGATATGGTTGAAATCAAGCAGAGATGGGATTGAAAATTGACAAATATATTTGTTACCCTAAAAATGGGTAACAATTGAATTTATAAGTAGTTTTAAGGATATGTGATTTCAGTTGGCACAAACTGGGAAAATGTTTAGATTGATTTTAAAATTTACTACAAATAAAAATAAAGCAAATTGAATGAGGTGTGACTTTGGCCCTCGAGCTAGGTCGCCCTCGAACCAAATGAGTATGTTACTGGAAAATATGAAATGAGCAATAGAGTATTGACATCTTAAGAAGAAATTAGTATATTGCTTTGAATAATGTTCATCTGATGTTTTACAAATGATTAAAAAAATCCGGTTATATAGTAGAGGAGTTCTACTTATGGTACAATTCTAAATACAGTAAGAAATCCCTTGATTGGCTAATTAACTGGCTTTGTCTTGATCCGTGTCGAGATTCCTGCCGAGATCCTCGCCCGATCACGGATGTTTCAGCTTACCGTTACTTGACTAGGTAAACCCCCTTCGATCTCACTCGATCTCTATTTTTCTTGGTCTCGATCTTGGTTGATCATTGTCCTTGATTGATCCTCGAATTAAGGGTTCAACAACCTAAGTTCATATTGAGGCTCGATATAATACGAGGCCGAACCGTGGCCTATCATGATCCAACCTCGATTATTCATAAGAAGGGTAGGCCCGTTCTGACAGTATGCAGATAGTCCCCCTCGTTTCTCAAAAATAAGATGATGAAAAATGACATGAATTCCCGAGCTCCATCTTTTCGAGTGATGATGTCAGTGACTAGATCGGATGTGATGCAAGCAACAAAACGTCCCGTCGGTCCAGTTACCAAGGCATTAAATACCTGGCAGGCTGGTCGGCCACTACCTGATTCTGAACCGTTGCCTTCAACCTATAAAGACCTCAACCTTCTTTCATTAAACTTTTACAACCAACGCCTTCCCTACTCTTGCTTTCAAAGAATTTTTACTTCATAATTCTCATATCCAAATCTCTTGAACACTAATCAACTTCCTTACTTCCGGTGATGCAGCTGCGGCAGAGCCCCACCCTGAGGAATTCGTTTCGGCGTGGTGCCCGACTGTCGTAGACTTTAAGAAAGAGAAGACCCTTCGGTTCAGGGCCGGTACGAGCCGATGTCGAGATATATGTATACCACTATTGAGGGACTCCTCGATAATGTCAAAGAAGAATGCAACTAGAAGAATAAAGACGCGGTCGTTCCTTCTCATGAGGAATCAATCACCACATACATAGAGGGTTATCTAAGTGTTCACACTTACCCCTTTTACGTTTAGCCCCTTGGATCCTGTAATAGTAGCCTTCTGCAAAAGGTACGACGTCACCCTAGGCTAGATCCATCTGTCGTTCTGGAGATTTTTCGTCCTTCTCCGTTTCTTCACAAGCAAGATCGAGGGATGCTCTTTTAACCTCGATCATGTCATGCGCCTCTACAGTCCCCGCCTCTATCAAAAACTAATTAAGCTCACTCGCCGGGCAAGCAGAGTCTGTTCTCCAGTATTGAGGAGACCCATGATCGAGGCTGGATGGACAGTTTTATCCGAATAAGGACATCAGACCTGATCCCTGTGGAAGACATGTCGTTCCTAGAGAGGTAGAACATGAACCATAAGTGCCTTTACCTTGAATGATCGCTTTGCCGTTTTCACTTCCTTCCACCTTTGCTCATTTTAATTTTGGTGTTGTGGCTGTGGCCCAGATGTCGGACCCGGTTCCGGAGTTGAAACGATGGGTCGAAGTCTTGATATCTCAGAGGCCCTACTTCGAACGTTTTTGGATGGAGCTATTAAAGGGCCGATCGGAGGCTCACAACCATGGTAAATTTCTGCTCTCTAACTGTTTGTTGTTTCAGTATTTTCTCAACTAACTTGCCTCCATTTATTTTGCAGGTATCGGGAAGGATGTTTTGATGAGACCTCTTTCCGGTGATGAAGAAATCCTTCCCCAACCATCAACTCTAAATCCGGCCAAGGAGAAAACGAGGAAAAAGGCCTCGAGTCCCCTAGGCTCTGAAAAGAAAAGACCGGCGAAGAGGCATCGTAAACCCAAGGGAAACATCATTCCCCTATGTTTGAACTCAGTCTGTTGGCTAATGGACGAGTCTGAAGAAGAAGAAGAAGAAGAAGAAGAAGAAGAATAAAAAGAAGAAGAAGATGTCGGGTTGGTGGCTCGTCAACGGGCTACGGTTTTGGTACAGAAGTCCTCCGAACCGGAGGCAATCGACAAGGAAGCTTCGATCGAGGTCCCTGAGTCAGGAAGAATAGAGGTCACGCGTCCCCAGCAAATATGGCGAAGGGTGAATCTCGAGGCAAGCCTCCCCAAACAACGGAAGAAGTCCCTGGGGTCGAGCTCGGGGTGTTCGACATTTCAGACTCCCCCCAAATTTAAGCAAATTGACCTTCATGGTTTCTTTGACGAGCTCAAAGATGATACTTCTGAGGAAATCCCTGGATTTGGCGATTTATCGGTTCCGAAGAAAATACCGTCACTGAGGGCCACTGGATCTTCATCGAGCTCGAGGCTGGTAGACCAATTCTCGACCCCGAGTGCTAAACCAAACCGCAAATAGTATCTAGTGCTGACTTCCCTGGAGGGTGCTCGAGTTTTCTCACCCCACCCCAATTGGGGTTTCCATCTATCTGAGAGGCTTGGTGACCGAAGAGGACTAAGCAGTGATGAACGTTGTGAGGGATGCGTGCTTGTTCAACGAGGCCTAACACACTCTAAATCGGGTAATCTTCGAGAATTTATTCCTTACTTTCTTTATAATTGGAATTGCAGATTACTCTTAACACTTTTGGCCTTACTTGTATGCTTTGGTGCTTCACCACGAAGCCTTAACCAAAGTTCGAGAGGAGCACAAGGCCGAAGTTCGGAGCCTTACTGAGAAAAGCGATACTTATAGGCTCCTCAGTGAAAGACTCAAGGCTGATTTGGTTTCCTCTCGGCATGAGCACACTGATATGTCCGAACATGTATTTCGAATGCTTCATGATAGTGAAGCCGATTTAGAGATAACAACTAATGACCCAATTCTGCAGATCCGACAGAGGCTCGTGCAGATCGATCAGCTCAGCAAGCAGGTGGATGATGTACGGGCTGAGGAAGGCTTTCAACTTTCAACGGAAGCATGGATATCTTGGCCGCGATAAAAGATACTATCCAACCACAGTTGGATTCAGCTGAACTCAGCTTCGAGATGCGAAAGAGAAAAATCGATGCAGATCGAGAAGATCAAAGAGCTTCAGTCTCAGCTGGATTCAGCCGCCAACAAGCTCGAGGAGGCTAAATCTAAGGTGGCTGAGGCCGGCATTAAGGCTTATGAAAAGGTGTCCCAATTCAAAATCAACATCGAGGCCATCTAGACCAAAGCTAGGAGCATGATAGATCATGCAAACTGGCAAGCTCAGAGGGAGACCCTCGAGGATGCTCAAGCCCGAGATTTCAACATTGCGTCCGAGATCGATAATGCCCGAGAAGAAGAAAATCGGGCTTAGAAGCTGGCCTTCCCTGAGGATAACTCTGATAGCCTAAGTGAGTTTGAAGACGAAGAAGATCTTTAGGACGGAGATGCTGCTTCCGATAGAGACTATAACGACTCGGTCGATCGTTTTGAGAGTTAGCACCCCGATCCCCTAATAACTGCTTTCCCCATTTTTTTATCATCTTATGGGACTTGTTGGAATGATTAGTTGCGAAATTCGGAGAGTTTTTGGATATATAGTCCCTACATATGAGTTTAACTTTAGAAATCAGACCGTAGTTGGAACTGTGGGAAGACGGGTACGGAATGGGATTCTGTCGACTCCGTTATCTCTGTTTGGTGATTTTGAAGTTAGGGGCGTATCCGGAATGTGTTTTCGAGGTCTGTAGTGGATTTAGGCTTGAATTGGCGAAAGTTAGAACTTCGGCGATTTTGACCGATAGGTGAAATTTTGATATCGGGCTCGGAATGGAATTTCGAGAGTGGTTGTAGGTCCGTAGTGTCATTTATGACCCCGTGTGTAAGATTTGAGGTCATTCGGACTAGTTTTGACGTGTTTCGACATCGGTTGTAGATTTTGGGAAATTCATAAGTTCTTAGGCTTGAATCCATGCATAATTGGTGATTTTGATGTTATGTGATGTGTTTTGGAGGTTCGACTAAGTTTGAATAAAGTATTAGGACTGGTTGGTAAGTTTGGTTGAGGTCCCGAGGGCCTCGAAGATGTTTCGGATGCTCAACGGGATGGGTTTTAAACTTAAAACCAGTTGAAGCATTGCTGGTGCTAGTGTTTCGCACCTGCGGAAGGAAAGCCACAGGTGCGGACATGCAGGTACGGAGGGGGCCATCGCAGATGCGGTCCAGTGACCACAGGTGCGGTTCCATCCCACTTAAGGATTTTTCGCACCTGCGATGTATTTTCCGCAGGTGCGGTCCAAGGGGGCGCAGGTGCGGGATCGCTGGGCAGTTTATACCAAATCCGAGGGTTTGAAATTCATATTTTCTAAAAAGATTTGGAGCTCGGGATTAGGCGATTTTGAGTGGGTTTTGAAGAGAAGACTCATATGTAACGATTCCTAACCTTATTTCACTTGTATATCATTAATCTATAGCAATTTCTTCCATATAATCAAAGAATTTGGGTGAAAAATCATGCAAATGGGAGGAATGTTCCCCAAATGGAAATCCGGGAATTTAATGAGATTTTGGCATCGGTTTTTGATGATTTCTTGTTCGAGTGAGTTTGTGAGTGAATGGGTGTCCTAAATTTGTAACTTTCACTCGATTCCGAGACGTGGTCCCGGGGGACTTTTTGGGAATTTTTTCCTAATTTCGCGTGCCTTGAACTAATTAGCTAGATCGATTTCTTACAATTATATTTACATTATGAAATTGAATTGAATAGATTTGGGCCATTCAGAGTCGGATACTCGTGGCAAGAGTGTGGTTTTGAGTTGAGTTGAGCAGTCGAGGTAAGTGGTTTGCCTAACTCTGTGTTGGGGACTTCCCCTTAGGTTGTTTTGATACTATTTATTGTATGGAAGCCGTATATGTGAGGTGACGAGTACGTGCACGGGCTATTGTTGCAAAATTTCTATTTTCCTTCCATTCCATAAATCATTTCACTCTTATTTCACTGTTTAATGTGCTAATTGTGTAGTTTAGATTAGGAATGAGCATGTCTACCTAAAATTCTTATTTGATACTATGTGCACCATGTTTAGTTAATCCTATTATGTGTTTTGCCTGTGACTTTTCTCCTGAACTGTTTAAGTAAACCTTATCCGGCGTTCATTCGCATTTCATATTTAAATTGGGACTACGAACGTATTCTGGGAGCTTTCCCCCTGTACTGCATGTTTAAATTGGGACTACGGACGTATTCTGGGAGCGTTCCTCCTGTACTGCATATTTAAATTGGGACTATGGACATATTCCGAGAGCTTCCTCATGTACTGCATATTTAAATTGGGACTATGGATGTATTCCGGGAGCTTTCCCCCTGTGCTGCATATTTAAATTGGGACTACAGATGTATTCCGTGAGCTTTCCTCCTATACTGCATAATCATTTGGAACTACGGGACAGTATCCCGGGAGATTCCTCTTTGTGATATACATTATGTTGAGCCGAGGATTTTCTTACTATAAAATTATTTTTTTTCTTAAACTGTTTATTGTAGACATTACCTATCTTTTGTATTGTTTTAAACTGACTTATTTAGTAATCCAGTAGAGCCTTAACCTGACCTTGTCACTACTTGACCGGGATTAGGCTTGACACTTAATGGGTACCAAATGTGGTGTAGTCATGCTCCTGCACATGTTTTCGTGTGCAGATCCAGATACGAGCTATCATCCTCGTGGTTAGTCGTTGTTGCTAATTCCAGGAGACTACAAGGTATTTCTGCCGCGTCCGCAGAATCCTCCGAGTCTCCTTCCATTCTATTTTGTAGAGATGTTCTTATGTACTTTTCCTATTTTTTTTAGAGCTTCAGTAGTGTTAGAAGCTTGTGACTATTTGTGATATTCTAGGTTTTGGGAAGTTATATTTTGTACGTGCCAAGTGGCAATGTTTCATTAGTAGATTTACTTTATTCCGTCTTTATTTTATTGTTTCTATTCAATATCTTTTTCGCAATTAGGCTTACCTAGTCGTAGAGACTAGGTGCCGTCACGATGCCTTTCGGAGGGTAAATCGGGTCGTGACAAGTTGGTATCAGAGCGTCTTGGTTCATAGGAGTCACAAGTCACAAGCCGGTTTATTAGGGTCTCGCGGATCGGTACGGAGACGTCTGTATCTATCTTCGGGAGGCTATGTAATTGTTAAGAACAATCATATTTCTTTGATTTCCTTGTCGTGCGAGTTATTGATATCCAAAATTCTAAAATTCTATTTTATTCTTTCCCATAGATGGTAAGGACCCGTACTGGGAGGACCGACGACTAGGCACCCGAGCCCCCTTCCATTGCCGCTAGAGGCCGGGGTTGGGGTAGAGGACGACCACGCAGTGTAGCCTGAGCACCGGCGAGAGCAGCGACAGAGGATCCTACAGCAGCTCTAGCTGAAGAGCCGGCACATGAGGTCCCTATTGCTGCTCCAGCCTTACAGGAGACTTTAGCTCAGTTCATGAGCATGTTCAGCACTCTAGCTCAGGCTGGACTACTTTCGATAGCTCCTGCTACATCTCAGGCCGGGGGAAGGGCACAGACTCCCACAGTCCGCACTCCTGAGCAGAGGGGCCAGGTTTATCAGGCCCCGTAGTATATTTCTTTGCCCCCAGCGGCTCCGGTACAGCTTGGGACCAGGGTAGCTGTTTCTGAGGCGGAGGAGCTCAGACTTGAGAGGTATAAGAAGTATCACCCACCTATTTTTAGCAGACTAGCTTCAGATGACGCTCTAGGATTTCTTGAAGAGTGTCATCGTATTCATCGCACTATGGGCATTGTGGAGACCGGTGGGGTTTCTTTCATCGCTTTCCAGCTGAGAGGAGCGACATATCAGTGGTGGTGGGCCTATGAGCTGAGTAGTCCGGACGAGGTAGCCTCACTCACTTGGACTCAGTTTTCAGAGATGTTTCTGCGAGAGTATGTCCCTCAGAGCCTCAGGGATACTTGGCGCGCAGAGTTCGAGCAGTTGCGCCAAGGCACTATGACTGTGTCGGAGTATGCAGTCTGTTTCAGTGAGTTAGCTCGGCATGCACTAGCCTTGGTTGCCACAGTCAGAGAGCGGGTTCGCCGCTTCATTGAGGGACTTCGCCCTAGTATTCGGACCAGTATGGCCAGAGAGTTGGATATGGATATCACTTATCAGCAGGCAATGAGTATTGCCATGAGAGTAGAGGGCATGTTTATCCAGGACCTAGAGGAGAGAGAGGCCAAGAGGTCTCGAGAGACTGCCATTTCTCTGGAGCTCGTGCACCAGCATCACGCTATGGTAGGGGATTTGTGGGTCGCCCTGTTCATTCTGCCCTTCCAGCAACCAGCGGTATTCTAGCTCCTCCTAGACCTCAGGAATTATATTATGCACCGCCAATATCCAGTGTGCCTCCAGTTTGAGGTGCTATTTCCGGCTAGCCCAGCAGGCTAGCTCCTATTCAGTCTCAGTCGCAACGCCCTCTGAGGGGTTGTTTTGAGTGTGGTGACACTCGCCACATGATTGGAGATTACCCTAGGCCCAGGAGGGGTGCACCTCCATAGCCTTATCAGCCTCCATGTGCTCCCCCGGGTCCTCCGTATATTCTTCCAACCCCAGCAGCCACTCCACCTCCTCAGTTAGCTCGAGGTGGAGGTCGGGGAGGTAGAGTTCGCCCTAGAGAGGGAGGCCAGGCCAGATACTATGCCCTTCCATCCCATTCCGAGGCCGTTGCTTCAGACTCAGTCATCACAGGTATTGTCCCTGTCTGCCATAGGGATGCATCAGTATTATTTGATCCAGGCTCTATATATTCATATGTGTCCTCTTATTTTGCTCCACATTTGGGGAAATCTCGGGATTCTTTGAGTTCTCTTGTTTATGTATCTACTCCTGTGGGAGATTCTCTAGTTGTGGACCGCGTATACCGGTCGTGTTTGATTTCTCTTAGTGGTTTGAGACCATGGATGATTTGTTATTACTCAGCATGGTGGATTTCGATGTTATCTTGGGCATGGACTGGTTGTCGCCCCATTATGCTATTCTTGATTGTCACACTAAGACCATGACGATGGCTATGCCAGGCTTATCAAGATTAGAGTGGAGAGGTACCTTAGAGTACACCCCCGCAAGGTCATTTCATTTCTTAAGGCCCAGCGGATGGTTGAGAAGGGGTGTGATGCATATTTTGGCCTATGTTAGAGATGCTAATGTTGATACCCCTCCAGTTGAGTCAGTCCCAATAGTGAGGGACTTTCCTAATGTATTCCCAGCTGATCTTCCGGGTATGCCGCCCTACAGAGATATTGGTTTTGGCATTGATTTGTCGTCGGGCACTCAGCCCATTTCTATTCCTCCTTACTGTATGGCTCCTCCTGAGTTGAAGGAGCAGTTACAGGAGTTTCCGGATAAGGGTTTCATCAGGCCCAGTGTATCACCTTAGGGTGCTCCAGTGCTATTTGTGAAGAAAAAGGATGGCTCTATGCATATATGTATTGATTATCGGCAGTTGAACAAGGTTACAATGAAGAACAGGTATCCTTTGCCCCACATTGATGATTTATTTGACCAACTACAGGGTTCCAAAGTATTCTCCATGATCGACTTGCGATCTGGCTATCATCAGCTGAAGATTCGAGAGTCGGACATCCCGAAGACTGCCTTCAGGACCAGATATGGTCAATGTGAGTTTCTTGTCATGTCATTTGGGCTGACCAATTCCCCAGCAGCTTTTTTGCATTTGATGCACAGTGTGTTCCGGACTTATCTTGATTCCTTCTTCATTGTGTTTATTGACGACATTCCAGTGTATTCCCGATCAATGGAAGATCATGAGCAACACTTGAGAACCGTGCTTCAGACTTTGAGGGAGAAGAGATTGTATGCAAAATTCTCCAAGTGTGAGTTCTGGCTTGATTCAATGGCATTCCTGGGCCACATAGTGTCTTGTGATGGGATCAAGGTAGATCCGAAGAAGGTAGAGGTGGTGCAGAGTTAGCCTATACCGTCATCATCTACGGAGATCCGTAGTTTCCTTGGTTTGGCAGGGTACTACCGTCGCTTTTGTAGAAGGGTTTTCATCTATCGCAGCACCTATGACCAGACTGACCCAGAAGGGTGCTCCGTTCAGGTGGACCGAGGAGTGTGAGGAGAGCTTTCATAAGCTCAAGACAGCTTTAACTTCGGCCCCAGTATTAATGTTGCCTACAGGTTCGGGGTCCTACACTGTCTACTGTGATGCCTCGAGGATTGGCCTTGGATAAGTATTGATACAGGACGGTAGGGTGATTGCCTACGTGTCCAGATAGTTGAAGGTGCCTGAGAAGAATTATCCGGTTCATGACTTCGAGTTAGCAACTATTGTTCACGCACTGAAGATCTGGCGTCATTATTTGTACGGTGTTCCATGTGAGATTTTTACGGATCATCGGAGTTTGCAGCACTTGTTCAGGCAGAAGAACCTCAATTTGTGCCAGTAGAGATGGTTGGAGTTACTAATCCCGAATAGGGCAACCTTTCGAACTGCTATTGAATCCATTGGCAGGCAAGAGACAACCTGGCGAACTGAAAGGACTATGACATCACTATCTTATACCACCCGGGGAAGGCCAATGTGGTGGTCGACGCCTTGAGTCACCAGGCGGAGAGTTTGGGGAGTTTGGAATATCTTCCGGCGGTTGAGAGGCCCTTAGCCTTGGATGTTCAATCCTTAGCCAGCCAGTTCGTGAGATTGAATCTTTCAGAGCCTTGCCGGGTTTTAGCTTGTGTGGTGGCTCGGTCTTCTCTTTATGACCACATTTGAGAGTGCCAGTATGATGATCCCCACCTTCTGATTCTTCAGGACAGGGTTCAGCGAGGTGACGCCAGGGATGTGACTATAGGAGATGACGGTGTGATGAGGATGCAGGGTCAGATCTGTGTGCCCAATGTGGATGGGCTTCGGGAGTTGATTCTTGAGGAGGCCCGTAGCTCGCGATATTCCATTCATCTGGGTACCGCGAAGATGTACCAGAATCTGAGACAACACTATTGGTGGAGAAGGATGAAAAAAGATATAGTGGAGTTTGTGGCCAAGTGTCTCAACTGTCAGCAAGTCAAATATGAACATCAGAGGCCAGGAGGGTTACTTCAGCAGATTGAGCTTCTAGAGTGGAAGTGGGAGCGGATTACCATGGACGTTGTAGTTGGACTTCCTCGGACTTTGAAAAAGTCCGATGCTTTTTGGGTGATTGTGAATCAGCTGACCAAGACGGCCCATTTCATTCCAGTGTTGACTACATACTCCTCCGAGGGGTTAGTGGAGATTTATATTAGGAAGATTGTTCCCCTCCACGGTATTCCAGTATCTATCATTTCAAACAGAGGTACACAGTTCACTTCACGGTTCTGGAGAGCCATTCAGCATAAGCTAGGCACCAGGGTAGAGTTGAGTACAGCCTTTCACCCTCAGACGGACGGGCAGTCCGAGCGCACGATTCAGATTCTTGGTATATGCTCTGTGCATGTATGATGGATTTTGGAGGGTCATGGGACCGATACTTTCCACTTGCAGAGTTTGCTTACAATAACAGCTACCAGTCCAGCATTCAGATGGCGTCGTATGAGGCTTTGTATGGTAGGCGGTGTCGGTCCCCAGTGGGATGGTTTGAGCCGGGCGAGGCCCGATTGTTGGGTACAGATTTGGTCCAGGACGCCCTGTACAAGGTGAAGGTGATTCAGGAGAGACTTCGCACAGCTCAGTCCAGGCAAAAGAGTTACGCGGACTAGAAGGTTAGTGATTTGGCATTTATGGCTGGTGATCGGGCTTTGCTTCGGGTATCACCTATGAAGGGCTTCATGAGGTTCAGGAAGAAGGGTAAGTTGAGTCCGAGATTCATTGGTCCTTTTGAATTATTGCAGCGTGTTGGGGAGGTTGCTTATGAGCTAGCCTTGCCTCCCGACCTAGCAGGAGTTCATCCGGTATTCCACGTCTCTATGCTCCGGAAGTATCACAGTGACCCGACTCATGTTTTAGATTTTAGTTCAGTCCAGTTGGACAAGGATTTATCATATGTTGAGGAGCTAGTCGCTATATTGGATAGACAGGTCAGAAAGCTCAGGTTGAAGAATATTGCATCAGTCAAGGTTTGGTGGAGAGGTCAGCCGGTCGAGGAGGCGACTTGGGAGACCGAGCAGGATATGCGCAGTCAGTACCCTCATCTTTTCACAACTTCAAGTATGTCTCTATACTCGTTCGAGGACGAATAATTTTCTTAAGAGGGGGAGAATGTAACGACCCGTCGGTCATTTTGAGAGTTAGCGTCCCGATCCCCTAATAACTGCTTTCCCCACTTTTATATCTGCCTATGGGACTTGTCGGAATGATTAGTTGCGTAATTCGAAGAGTTTTTGGACACATAGTCCCTATATATGAGTTTAAGCTTTAGAAATTGGATCGTAGTTGAAACTGTGAGAGACGGGTCCGGAATGGGATTCTATCGACTCTGTTAGCTCCGTTGGGTGATTTCAGAGTTAGGGGCGTGTCTGGAATGTGTTTTCAAGGTCTGTAGTGTATTTAGGCTTGAATTGGCGAAAGTTAGAATTTCGGCGATTTGGGCCGATAGGTGAAATTTTGATATCGGGCTCGGAATGGAATTCCGAGAGTGGTTGTAGGTCCGTAGTGTCATTTATGACCTGTATGTAAAATTTGAGGTTATTCGGACTAGTTTTGACATGTTTCGGCATCAGTTGTAGATTTTGGGAAATTCATAAGTTCTTAGGCTTGAATCCATGCATAATTGGTGATTTTGATGTTATATGATGTATTTTGAAGGCTCGACTAAGTTTGAATAAAGTATTAGGACTGGTTGGTAAGTTTGGTTGAGGACCCGGGGCCTCAGAGGATGTTCAACGGGATGGGTTTTGAACTTAAAACCAGCTGAAGCATTGTTGGTGCTGGTAGTTCGCACATGTGGAAGGGAAGCCGCAGGTGCGGACACGCAGGTGCGGAGGGGGCCATCGCAGATGCGGAATTGGCTTGGGTCAGCTAGGCTCGCAAGTGCGTCAAGAGTCTCCCAGATGCGGCCCAGTGACCGCAGGTGCGGTTCCAGCCCACTTAAGGATTTTTCACACCTGCGATGTATTATCCGCAAGTGGGGGGCCGCAAGTGCAGTCCAAGGGGGCGCAGGCGCGGGATCGCTGTGCAATTTATACCAAAATCCGAGGGTTTGAAATTCATATTTTCTAAAATTATTTAGAGCTCGGGATTAGGTGATTTGAGTGGGTTTTGAAGAGAAGACTCATAGGTAATGATTCCTAACCTTATTTCACTTGTATATCATTAATCTATAGCAATTTCTTCTATATAATAAATGAATTTGGGTGAAAAATCATGAAAATGAGAGGAAGGTTCCCCAAATGGAAATCCGGGAATTTAATGAGATTTTGGCGTCGATTTTCGACGATTTCTTGTTCGAGTGAGTTCGTGAGTGAATGGGTGTCCTAAATTTGTAACTTTCACTCGATTCCGAGTCGTGGGCCCGGGGGACTTTTGGAAAATTTTCCTAATTTCGTGTATTAGCCTTGAACTAATTAGCTAGATCGATTTCTTACAATGATATTTACATTATGCATTTGAATTGAATAGATATAGGCCATTCGGAGTCGGGTACTCGTGCAAGAGTGTGGTTTTGATTTGAGTAAAGCAGTCGAGGTAAGTGGCTTGCCTAACTCTGTGTTGGGGACTTCCTCTTAGGTTGTTTTGATACTATTTGTTGTATGGGCGTCGTGTACGTGAGGTGACGAGTACGTGCACGGGCCATTGTTGCAAAAAATCCATTTTTCCTTCCATGCCATAAATCATTTCACTCTTATTTCACTGTTTAATATGCTAATTGTGTAGTTTAGATTAGGAAGGAGCATGTCTACCTGTTTTACCTGAAATTCCTATTTGATACTATGTGCACCATGTTTAATTAGTCCTATCATGTGTTTTGTCTGTGACTTTTCTCCTGAACTGTTTAAATAAACCTTATTCGGCACTCATTCGCATTTCATATTTAAATTAGGACTACGGACGTATTCTAGGAGCTTTCCCCCTGTACTGCATATTTAAATTGGGACTATGGACGTATTCCGGGAGCTTTCCCCCAGTACCGCATATTTAAATTGGGACTACGGACGTATTCCGGAAGCTTTCCCCCTGTACTGCATATTTAAATTGGGATTACGGACGTATTCTGGGAGCTTTTACTACATATTTGAATTGGGACTACGGATGTATTCTGGGAGTTTTTCCCCTGTACTACATATATAAATTGGGACTACGAACGTATTACGGGAGCTTTCCCCCTGTACTGCATAATCATTTGGAACTAAAAAAGGACGAATTAATTTCTTATATAAAGATATGGGTTTCCGGGTTTAGATCGAAATTACATCCCCCAAAACCTATACTCATTCGTGTTTCACTTGTGCGTTTACAACATCCATTGCTTCTGACTATGTCGATGAAATGGGACCGCGAAGACAACCCACCACTAGAGCTTGCTTTGCTCTCGCTCCGCTCGCTCCCACCTGTCTTCTTCCCACTATAGTGAAAGATCTTTCACTTCACCATAGCAGGAACCTCGCTAACCTTCTCGGCCAGTTAGTCTAACCACAGGGATCCCCTCCTGCTTACCCAACGGGACGGTATCCCCGGAGATTCCTCTTTGTGATATATATTATGTTGAGCCGAGGATTTTCTTAAACTGTTTACTGTAGACATTACCTATATTTTATACTGTTTTAAACTGAATTATTTAGAAATCCAGTAGAGCCTTAACCTGACCTCGTCACTACTTGACCGGGATTAGGCTTGGCACTTACTGGGTACCAAATATAGTGTAGTCATGCCCTTTCCTGCACATGTTTTCGTGTGCAGATCCAGATACGAGCTATCATCCTCGTGGTTAGTCGCTGCTGCTGATTCCAGGAGACTGCAAGGTATTTTTTTCGCGTTCGTAGAATCCTCTGAGTCTCCTTCCATTCTATCTTGTAGAGACGTTCTTATATACTTTTCCAGTTTTTGTTAGAGCTTCAGTAATGTTAGAAGCTTGTGACTGTTTGTGATTTTTTGGGTAGTAATGTTAGAAGCGTGTGACTGTTTGTGATTTTTTGGGTTTTGGGAAGTTATATTTTGTACGTGCCAAGTGGCGATGTTTCTTTAGTAGATTTACTTCATTCCGTCTTTATTTTATTGTTTCTATTCAATATCTTTTTCACAATTAGGCTTACCTAGTCGTAGAGACTAGGTGCCGTCATGATGCCTTTCGGAGGGTAAATCGGGTCGTGACAGAGACCAAGCCTCTTAGAACTTAGTATATTTTTGTTCTTTTCTTTTTGTACTTTTCTCTGGGGCCATTTTAAAATTTTTTGTAGTTGGCCGATTTGGACCTTGTAAGGAAGACTTATTTTGTATATGAATATAAGGCATTTCTTTTCCCTTTTAGCTTTTCAGTCTTTATTTCTGCTTTTTTTTTCTTTGTAATTTGTAATAAAAAAGGCCTTAACATGAGATAATATGGAATTGTTCGAGATTCCGAACAACATTTGCATTCGTTATAGTTTTTGGGGCTCGATATTATCGAAGACTTTTATTACTTTGTAGGGGATATCCTTTTCAAAACCGGTTATGAAAGTATTCGAAGGCCTATTTTGTTACGGAATTCAGACGTCTCTGAACCGTGGTAATTCGGCTGTAGCCTTTTAGGGATCTTCCCGTTAGGCTACTTTTCCCGTTTTGTTTTGTTCAGAATTGCCCGAGATAACAGTCCTCGAGTGGGGTGGCCGTGGCCTTTAGAGATTGGGGAAATGCCTATTAGGTCTTTTGTCCCCGAGGTCCGATAACTCAGGATGTTTGAGCTGAAAGATAGTCCCCGAGTGAGTATGGTTGTGGCCTTTAAAATTCGAGGGTTACCTAAAAGGTCTTATGCCCTCGATGCTCAATAGTTCGATCTGTTCGAATTTAATTTTTTGGACGGCAGTCCCCGAGTGTGGGGGTGATTATCCGAACTCTGGTTATGATCGTCCCTTGAGCTCGTTTCCATAATAGATCGAAACTACGGAATTGTAAAGTAGAAAGACTTTTTCTAAGACATGAGATTATGGCAAGGAAAAATACTTCTCTTTATTATTGTGAAAAATGATTACACATGCGTACATATTTTGTGCCAGGGCTCGAGCAACCTACGTGGGCACGGTTCATTTGACCGTTTGGCCCTTACAAATTTCACCTATCGAGACCCCGCTATTATGAAGTAATTTCCTCGCAACAAAGTTGACATTCAAGGGCAATGCCCCCTGGTATTCGAGGTTAATTGCAAAGAAGCCTCATATACTATTGAATTGTTCTTCGATGTCGATTTGTAATCAGGCTTGATTCTAAGTTAGCATGATTCATTTTTGCCTCATTAAAAACCTTACCAAAAACTCATTTGGGACAAAACCGGGAAAACGAGTGCAACGTGTTCTTTCAGACCTAAAGACTTTGTTTCATCTGCCAAAAAATCCACCGTCGATTGTTTTTGATCACCTGCAAGAGTTAGTCTAAAACAAAAATGAAAATGGAAGGGGGGTCGTACCTTAGCAGTAGTATCGTTTTAGGTGTGGTATATTCCAATTGCTCGGTAGTTGTTCCACATTCATTGTTCCGAGCTTGTAGAATCCTTTTCCCGTGACTTCGAGAATCTGGTATAGTCCTTCCCAGTTTGGAACCAGTTTTCCTTCATTCAGATTTCAGGTGTTGAGGGTGACTTTACTTAGCACCAAGTCCCCGATGGTAAAATGTCAAAGATTGGATCTTCGACTGTAGTATCTTTCGATCCGCTATTTTTGGGCAGCCAATCGAAGGAGGGCGGCTTCACATTTTTCATCCAACAACTCTAGGCTCGTATTCAGGGCCTCGTTATTTGACTCTTCCGTTGCATATCGGAACCTGATGCTAGGTTCTCCAAACTTGACCAGAATTAGAGCTTTGCCGCCATAAACTAATGAGAACGGGGTAGCTCCAGTACTAGATTTCGATGTTGTGTGGTATGCCAACAGAACCTCGGGTAGTATTTCCCTCCATTTCACTTTGATGTCGGTCAGTGTCTTCTTAATATTTTGGATGATGGTTTTGTTGGTTGATTCGGCTTGACCGTTCCCGCTAGGATAATAAGGTGTTGATAGGATCCTTTTGATCTTGTGATCCTCGAGAAATTAGTCACCTTTCTGCCGATGAATTGCTTTTCATTATCATACACAATCTCGGAGGGCATCCCGAATCGACATATAATGTGGTCCCAAATAAATTCTATGACCTCATTTTCTATGAATTTCTCGAAAGCCTGTGCTTCAACCCACTTAGAGAAATAATCAATCATAAATAAAATAAATTGAGCTTTACCTGGAGCCGATGGAAGAGGTTCGACGATGTCCATTCCCCATTTCATGAATGGCCATGGTGACAAGATCGAATGGAGAAGTTCCCGGGGTTGATGAATCATTGACGCATGCCTTTGGCATTTGTCGCATTTTCGAACAAATTCCTTTGAATCTTTCTCCATGTCGATCCAGTAGTACCCGACTCTGATCATTTTATGGACCAATGATTCGGCACCGGAATGATTTCTGCAGGTGCCCTCGTGGACTTCCCTTAGAACGTATTCAGTATCTCCCTATCCCAGACATATCGCTAATGGACTATCGAACATCCTTCTGAACAACGTTCCATCTTCAGACAAGGTGAATCATGTTGCCTTCGTACTTAGAGCTCTCAACTCCTTTGGATCTGATGGGAGCTTCCCTTTCTTTAAATACTATACGTATTTATTTACCCAATCCCAGTTCAAACTTGTGGAGTTTACCTCGGCATGACCTTCTTCGATCACCGATCTCATGAGTTATACGACAACCCCAGAATTGAGTTCGTCATCTTCGACTAATGACCCTAAGTTTGAGAGGGCATCGGCCCCACTAATCTAATCTCGAGGTACACGTTGCAAGATCCATTCCTTGAATCGATGTAGAGTCACCAGTATCTTATCCAAGTATCTCAGCATTCTGTCTTCTCGGGCTTCAAAGGTCCTGTTAACTTGGTTTACCACGATGAGGGAATCACACTTGGCCTCGATGACCTCCGCTCCCAAGCCTTAAGCTAATTTGAGACCTGCAATCATGGCCTCATATTTGGCCTCATTGTTAGTCAATTTTGTAGTCTTGATAGATTGTCTAACTTCATTACTTGTGGGTGGTTTTAGTACGATGCCTAGCCCGCACCCTTTTGCGTTCAAAGCACTATCCCTAAAGAGGGTCCAAACTCCCGAGGATGTACCTTGTTTTACTAAAAGTTCTCTTTCAACCTCAGATACGAGGGCCGGCGTGAAGTTAGCCACGAAGTCTGCTAAGATTCGAGACTTGATGGCTGTTCGGAGTCGATATCGTACCCGCTGATTTCTACGTCCTATTTGGCCAACCGACCTAAAAGCTCGGGCTTGTGGAAAAAATTTTGAAGTGGATAAGTCGTTACAACGCATATTGGATGGCATTAAAAGTATGGTTTTAGTTTCCTAAAGGCGCTTATTAAAGCGAGCGCCAACTTTTTCTAGGTGTGGATATCTGGTTTCGGCCTCACCTAAGGACCGACTAACATAATAGATTTGGAATTGCGTACCTCATTCTTCTCGGACCAAGACTCCACCTACCGCTATCTCCGATATTGCTAAATACAGGTAAAGTTGCTCGTCCTCTTTTGGCGTGTGAAGCAACGGCAGGCTCGATAAGTACCGTTTTAGCTCTTTCAGGGCATGTTGACATTCCGGAGTCCATGTGAATTTATTCTTCTTCTTCAGTAACGAGAAGAATCGGTGAATCTTATCTGAGGATCTCGAGATGAATCGACACAGGGCGGATATACGTCCCATTAGCCTCTACACGGCCTTTACGTTGTCTACTGTCGTGATGTCCTCGATAAATTTGATTTTATCGGGGTTTATCTCTATTCCTCGATTGGATATCATGAAGACGAGAAACTTGCCTGAGCCAACCGCGAATGCATATTTCTGTGGGTTGAGCTTCATGTTGTACCTTTTCAGTGTACCGAAAGTTTCCTGCAAATGATTCAAATGGTCCTCTACTCGCAGGGTCTTAACTAACATGTCATCAATATGAACGTCCATTGATTTTCCTATTTATTCTTCAAACATCTGGTCACCAGCATTTTTTAGTCGGAATGGCATTACATTATAACAGTATGTGCCGTACTTAGTGATAAACGAGGTCTTTTGATCCTTCGGGTTCATCTGTATTTGGTTGTACCCGCAATGGGCATCGCAAAAAGTGAGAATACCATGGCCGGCCATAGCATCGATCATACGATTGATATTAGGCAAAGGAAAAGAATCCTTGGGACACGTTTTATTCAGGTCTTTGTAATCTACACACATTTTAAGTTTGTTTCCCTTTTTAGGGACTACTACTATGTTTGCTAACCATTCGAGATATTTTACTTCCCGGATGGACCCTGTGTTTAGAAGTTTGGTTACCTCGTCTTTGATAAAAGCGTGTTTAACCTCGGACTGAGGTCTTCTTTTTTGCTTTACCGGGTGGGAATTTGGGTCCAAGCTTGTTTATGGGTGGTTATTTCCGGTGGGATACCTATGATGTAGATATGGGATCAAGCAAAGCAATCCATGTTAGCTAAAAGGAATTGAATAAGTTTTTTCCTGAGCTCAGGGGTTAACCCCGTGCCCAGGAATACCTTTTGTTCGGGCAGATGTTCGATCAATATGACTTGTTTCAGCTCTTTGACCGTTGACTTGGTGGCGTCGGAGTCATCGGGGACTATGAAGGATCGAGGGACCCCATAGTCATCATCCTCCTCGATCCCCTGCTTCTCCGATTGGGTCGATGTCAGTGTCTGTGGTTGCTATTTGACCTCTTATATTCCCTTCAAATCCGATCCTTTTGTTGATGAGAGTGTCGATATTGGTATCACTTCGTCGACTACAAACATCTCCTTGGCGGCAAGCTACTCCCCGTAGATCGTTTTGACTCCCTCTGGCTTCTGGAACTTCAGAACCTGGTGGAGGGTCGAGGGTACTGCCCTCATGTTATAGATCCATGGCCTTCCGAACATGGCATGATACCTCATATCACCCTCGATCACATGGAACTTCATTTATTGGATGGTCCCGGCCACGTTCACTAGCAAATTTATTTCGCCTTTGGTAGTTTACATACCATGTTGAAGCTGTTAAGTACTCGCGTCGCAGGTACAACTTGATCCTGTAGGTCGAGCTGTTCTACGACCCTCGATCGAATAATGTTGGTCGAGCTACCTGGATCAATCAAAACACGTTTAACTTGAGTTTTATTCATAAGGAAAGATATTATCAGTGCGTCGTTGTGGGGTACTAAGATCCCCTATGCATCCTCGTCATTGAAGGACAAGGTCCCTTCTAGTACATAATCCCGAGTTCGCTTTTTCCTTGTGATTGACACCTTTGTACGCTTAAATACGCGTCCTTGAGGAATATCGACCCCTCTAACAATCATGTGAATTGCGTGTTGTGGCTCCTCTTGCTCATTCTGCATGTTTGAATCTCTGTTCCTGAAGTGGTTCTTAGCCCGATCGCTTAAGAATTCCCGAAAATTCCCCTGGTTGAACAATTGGGCTACCTCTTCCCTTAGTTGTCTGCAATCTCCTGTCCTATGGCCATGGTGCCATGATACTTGCACATTTGATTAGGCTTTCTCTGGGCCGAATTAGTCTGTAGAGGTCGAGGCCACCTAGCGTCTTTGATGCGCCCGATGGTTGATACGATAGCTGGAGCATCAACGTTGAAGGTGTATTCCGATAGCCGAAGTGCTTCTTTGGGCTTGACATTCCTATCGAAACCACTCTTACTCATGAGCCCTCAAGAGCTCTGAACTCGATCATTTCTTCTATCACCTCACATGGGGTTGCATCCAGGCTCGTTGTTTCTTCGATCTCCGTTGTATGGTTGGTAAAGATCCCTGTTTGATTGTGGTTGCCGATCAATATCCCTTTTTACTCTGTCGACGGGCCTGATAGGATAAATGGACCCGGAAGGAGTTCCCAACTGGTCGTCTTCGACCCTAAATTTTGACTGATACCGATTATGCACATCGGCAAGGTTACAGCTGGGTATTTGATCAAGTTCTGTTTTAATTGTTGTGAAGCCACCGAGCTTCGTACGTTTAATCCTAGGGTGAAGGCTAAATAAGTGGGGATTTTTTACTACTTATTAGCGCATTTTGACTTTCTTTAGTTAAAAAATGTTTAAAGGTATTCCCGAAAACTGAAGAAATATGCTTATTGCAGGATTATTGGAAAATGAGCCACTATGATGAAATCCAAGTCAAGAAGGGGTGATCTGAATAAGGACAAAAATCAGGCACAAAAGCTGAAGTACGGACCGCAGAATTGTATCTGCAGCCACAGATTGTGAAGAAACATCTGTAGAGCTCCAGTGCAAAGTGCGGACCGCGCAATTATTGTGCGGAGGCAGAAGCCAAAGTTCAAAGAGATCAATTTCAAGCTCAACAAGAAATGTGGACCGCACTATAATTGTGTGATCGCAGAAATCAACACTACGACCACACTCAGGAAATATGCGGTCCGTAGAAGAGCCTAGTGCAGCCGCACCTAGAATTGTGCGGACCACAGAACTCAAGATATGCAGCCGCAATCCATATTTTTGCGGACGCAGAATCCACTCCTGTCAAGAGTTGAAGAGAAGTGCGAACCGCACACAACATTGTGCGGCCGCAGAACCTCCAAAAGGGCATTTTTGTTCGAAAATTCTAGCTTTGTATAAATAGACTTCTTTCATGAAATTAGGTGAAGCTTTGAATATTGAAAAGTCTGTAGCCGTTTTTCTTTACCCTTTTAGGCAACTTTAACTTATATTGGTTATTTAACATTGGATTTTCATCTTTTAATCTTGCAATATGAGTTTTATCATCTTTTCTTCTTTATTTTCTTCAATACCCAATATGAGTAGCTAGATTTTAGTTAGGGTTGTGACCCAACCCTAGTGTGTAAACCTAATGGGTGTTTGATTTAGGGCTTGTTTATGGTTGTGTGTTTATTATTTAACCTTGTTATTGCTTAAATTGTAGAATTAACGGTTGCAAATATTAGTTCATGCCTAATTGACTTGGTTTCTACTTGAGAAAGAGAGACTTAGTTTAGGAAAACTTGGCTAACAAGAATTTGGGATAAAATCAAGAGATTTATAGTCCTAATTAAAGGGTTGAACCTAGAGATAGTAAAACCCGACTTGAGCATTTTATCAATTGTTTTATTCAATACCCATTTGGACTTGAGAAAGCAAAATTGGTAAAAACCACTCTCTTACCGAGAGGTATTGAGTGGGTAATTGTGTGTTGATATCTATAATACACCCCGACCAACAAAACAGGCTTTAAAGCTTACAACCTGTTAGGCAAACACCTAGGTAAAGGTCATAACCCTAGGCCTTTTTACATATTTGAAAAAACATCCAAAAACAATATTCTCTAGTTTTACATTTTAGAATTGCAATTAGCGTAATTTTAGAAGTAAAAACAAAATAAAATATTTGTGGAAGTTCAACCAAGATACTTCACGTGCTTCATCCAAATATATACCACTAATCCCATCCCAGATCCTTGTGGATTCAATCCTGACTCCTTGTTGGGTATTATTATTACAATCGACCGTTTCACAACCCCGAATAGGGGTGGGACTTGGACGAGATCAAGGGCCTAAACGACCCAGTCATCAGCAACTGGAGGTAGATCCATGCGTTCCATCTAGAATCAAGACACAAACTTTCTAAGCATCTTGTTATCTTTCTGCTTTACCTTGAAGAGGTCCGACTTCCTAGTCTCAACCTTTATGGCCCCAGCGTGTGCTTTAATGAAAGAATCGGCGAGCATGGAAAAAGAATCAATGGAGTTGGGTGGCATATTATGGTGACATATCATTGTTCCTTTTGATAGGGTCTCCCCGAATTTCTTCAACAATACGGACTCGATCTCATCATCCTCCAGATCGTTCCCCTTAATTGCACATGTGTAAGAAGTGACATGCGCGTTGGGGTCGGTCGTTCCATTATACTTGGGATTTTTGGCATGCGGAATTTCTTGGGAATTGGTTTAGGAGTCGCACCCGGGGGGAAGGGCTTTTGCACGTTTCTTTGAATCCAAACCCTTCAATATCGGTGGTGCCCCCGGAATTTGATCAATTTTGGAGTTGTAAGTTTCTACCTTCTTGTCATTTGCTTCAATCTTCTTCTCCCTTGATTCAACTTGCTTTGTCAACTCCTCGAGCATCTTCATGGTAGCGGGATCGGTCCCTGATTCATTTTTGTTTGATCTTCTTGGCACCAATTCGGCCCTATGAACAACTTCCTGCGATGGCTCGGGCTCGACCCTGCTTAGTGCATGGTTCTGATTTTGGAGTTGTGCTATTGCATCTTGTTGAGCCTGTAACATTTCGAATATCACTCGAAGGCTGAACCCGCCTTCTTTGCCGCCCTGTGCATTTTGATAAGATGATCGAACGTCTTTGCGGACGCTATTCTCGGGGTTGATGACCAGGTTTGCATTAATAGAAACATGGGAATTGACGTCGATTAGGTCTATGATCGAGAATCCATCGAAGTCAATTGGAGATACTTCGTTCCCTAGGGCCGTTATGTTGTCGTTCTCGCCGTGAAAACCAAAGCCATTTTCTCTGTGTGTGGGTGCTGCTTGAGAGTTCGACATGCTGATCCTGGAATCAAAAATACTCACAAGAACAAGTATAAAATATTGTGTGTTATGAAAGTTAGTACAAGGCAATATCTATTATCCTTAGCCCCACGGTGGGCGCCAAATTGTTTACCCTAAAAATGGATAGCAATTGAATTTATAAGTGGTTTTAAGGATATGTGATTTCACTTGGCACAAACTGAGAAAATGTTTAGATTGATATTAAAAATTGACTGTAAATAAAAATAAAGCAAACCAAATGAGTTGTGCAGCTTTGTCCCTCGAGCTAGGTCGCCATCAAACCAAATGAGTATGTTACTGGAAAATATAAATGAGCAACAGAGGATTGAGAGCTTAAGAAGAAAGTAATATATTGCTTTGAATAATGTTCATCTGATGTTTTACAAATTATTAAAAACCCTATTTATATAGTAGAGGAGTTCTACTTATGGTACAATTCTAAATATAGTAAGAAATTCCTTGATTGGCTAATTAACCGGCCTTGTCTTGATTCGTGTTGAGATTCCCGCCGAGATCCTCGCCTGATCACGGATGTTTCGGCTTACCGTTACTTGAGTAGGTAAACCCCCTTTGATATCACTCGATCTCTGTTCCGCTCGGTCTCGATCTTGGTTGATCATCGTCCTTGCTGGTCCTCGAATTAAGGGTTCAATAACCTAAATTCATATTGAGGCTCGATATAATACGAGGCCGAACCGTGGCCTATTATGATCCAACCTCGATTAGTCACCAGAAGGGCATGCCCGTTCTGACCGTATACAAATATGTTATATGTGTCATAACGATGGCAAAACATGCTCAGTCGTAGAGTTTATTAATGCTTATTTCATCAAGTAGTGCTTAAATGAGAAAGTTTTAAGTTAATTCACTGGGTTGACAAACGAATGCCAGTTTAAGTGGCTCGGTGGCCTTCTTCCTTTTATTTATCTTATGCATACTGTTAGTGAACTTATGGCTCATAAAAATCTCAAATGTTACTACATGACTTAATAGTCCGTTTGGCCGAGCTTTTGGAAAGCCAAATATATTTATTTTTTGAAGAAGTGCTTGTTGAGGTGTTTGACCAAGCTTCTAAAAAAAAACTATCACTATTGGATAGTAGCAAAAGATGCTTTTGAGAAGTTTAAAAAATAGTTTCTCCTTAAAAATAATTTTTGGAATCTTGCCTAACTCCAAATTCTTGCCTAACATTGACAAAAGCACTTTCAAAATTGATTAATTAAATATAAATTGCTATTTTCAAAAGCAGATTATGAAAGCTTAGCCAAACAGATCAAATTTACTCATAAGTCATACCTCTAATGGCGGATATATGTAGCTTGTTGTAACTTTTAATTTAAAACTTGGCAGGCCATTATGCTTCTACGTGTAATCCAAACTTTATGAATTACTTAACTCGCCCCAAAAAATCTTTTCTCATCATCATATAATAATAATAATAATAATAGTAATAATAATAATAATAATAATAATAATAATAATAATAATAATAATTCATAAGTTGAAGCACAATGCACTTAATAATTTTAATGATTTCGTGATTTCAAAACGACCCTTAGAGCTCTCATGTATGATATTACCTATTCCATTTGATTAAAAAGAGTGATATTCTTTTCTTATTAGTCCACTTTAAAAAAAGGCCATTTTCAAAGTTTAAAAATAATTCAATTTGAACTTCTTGGGATATCATTAATAACAAACTTGTATAGCACATTTAAAGACACAAGCTCCAAAGACCTAACAATGCAAGGCCAATAGTTTTATCGTTTAAATCTAGGTGGATAATGGGTCCACCTCTTTATTCTTTTTCACGTAAATATCATGCTTTTATCTTTAAAAAGGTTCAAACCTATGACGTGCATAATATGTCATATAATGTTATGGTATTTATAATGACAATTTAAAAAAAAATACTTTTTTAAAATTTAACGTCCAATCAAAATACACAAATTGAAATTGAGTAACTATAGTATACAAAAATTGAAGTAGAACACTTCTTTAAAAAAATTTATTCATAGGGGTACATATAGGAGACTTACAGCTTGTTTGGATGGTTATTACTTATTGTATTGTATCGTATTGTTACTTTAAATACAATATTTATTTTGATTGTCACTTAAATTTTATTGTATCATATTGTTAAATCTATCATTACGTAACATCGAAAAGTGACACTTTATGAAATGACGAATTTGGTGTGGTGTGATGACCCGATAGGTGATTCTTATGTTTTAAAACCAAATTTTGTATTTTGAAGATTTTAGAACCTTATTTCAGCCTTTCTCAATTTACGTGCGCAACCCGAGTATTGGCCCGGAAGGCTTATATGTTAAAATCTGATAAAAATAAGAAATTTTGCCTAAAAAAACTTTATTTGAGTTGAATTTGGTCAAGATTTTTGGTAAACGGACCTGAATCCATGTTTTGACAATCCTGGTGGGTCCGTATCAAAATATGGGACCTAACAGTTTGCCCGAAATCGAAATCGGACGTCCCTAGCCCGAGTTATGAATTTTTGTTGAAAATTAAAAGTCTGAAAATTTAATGGTTTTTAAGAATTGGTTGATGTTTGGCCTTGTTGATACTGGGTCCGTATTTTAGTTTCGGAGCCCGATACAGGTCCAATATAATATTTTTGACTTATCTGTGAAATTTGGTGGGAAACGGAGTCGTTTTGACGTGATTTGGACGTCCGGTGATAAAAATAGAGATTTCAAAGCTTTCTTGAAAGTTTAATTTGATTTGGTGTTCAATTCATAGTTCTAGGTATTATTTTGGCGATTTGATCATGCGAGCAAGTTCGTATGATATTTTTAGACTGGTGTGCACTTTTAGTTTGGAGTTCCGAGGGGCTTGGGTGTATTTTTGGATCATTGGTTGAGAGACTAGCAAAGTCAAGAAATTTGGGAGTTTGGCCATGGTCAATATCAGGTTAAGACGACCTCTTTTCAGTGTTTTGAGTGCACGAGCAGGTCTATAGCGTGTTTTATGATTGTAATTCATATATGGTTTGTGTCCGGGAGTTCCGAATGAGTTTTGGGGTGGTTTCGGATCATTTCAGAGAAGTTTGGGTTTTGTTGTTTCTGGTGCGACATTGTTCATTTGCAATTGCGAACCCTTTATCGCAATTGTGAAAACACTGTTCATTCGCAATTGCGAACCATTTATGACAATTGCGAAAACACTATTCATTCTCAATTGCGAACCATTTATGGAAATTGCGAAAACACTGTTCATTCACAAATGCGAAGTTTTGTTCGCAAATGCGATACCTGCAGCTTAACAAAAGATGACTTAGATGGGATTTTTGATTCATTTCCCAAACTTTTAATACCTAAACCACAAGAGGAGATTTTCTAAAGAACTTTTCTTCCCCAAATCATTGGTAATGATCTTAAACTAATTTCTTTCAATCTTTCACTACTTTTTCATAAGATTCAACCAAAAATCTAAGGTTTTCATGGTGTAATTGGGGATTTATGGGTAGAAACTAGGGATTTGATAAATTGGGAATTTAGACCTCAAATTGAGGTCGGATACCAAAACCAATTATATAACCGGGCTCGAGGGTGAATGGGTAATCGGATTTTGGTCCGAATTTCGGGTTTGGACCAAGCAGGCCCGGGTGTTGACTTTTGTTGACTTTTTCAAAATGACCTCAATTGAATTCTTTACAATTGTGGGTAATTCCTAATGCTTTATTTGGATTGTTTGGTTGGTAATTTGCTACATTCTAGTGGTTCGGAGGCTTGTTTGAAGGGAAAAATTGTGGTTGAGCTTTGAGTTGCCTGTTGGAGCGAGGTAAGTGTCATGGTTAATCTTGGCTTGAGGGATTAGTACCTAATCCTCTATTTGCTACGTGTTTAGATGTTGAGTACCACGTATAAGTGAGGTGACGAGTACCTATGAGTTCTTGTAGGGTTATAGCATGCGGGTGGGTCTTATTCTTGTAATTGTTGCTTTCTTGATCATATTATTCATGCTTAGACTAGTTAATTGTAATGTTGATCATTATTAACATGTTTACGGATTTTGGTAGTGATTGATGTTGAATCAAGTTGAGGTTGGTATTGTGGAACCGAATGTTGAAGTAAGATTTGATCTTGTTGCTTCTATCTCCCTACTGTCATTGTTTATTGTTTTGGTGAGGGAGAGTGTTAATGCGCGAAGGGTGATGCCGTACCTTTTTTATTGACTTTATGTGAGGTTGAGAGTGTTAATGCACGACGGGTGATGTCGTTCTATATTGTGAGTGTAATGCACGAAGGGCGATGTCGTGCCATGTTATGAGAGTTAATGCACGACGGGTGATGCCGTGCCGTTTCTATTATACAATGGCGAGGGTGAAAGTAAAAGCACGAAGGGTGATGCCGTGCACTTTTCTTTTATTGTGTTCATGGATTCTTGTTGGTTCATGGAATATTTACTGTTCAAGTTATGTTTCTGCTGTAATTCTCTATTTCGTATTTCCCCCCAGCATGTCTCCCCTCCCGATATTACATGTTTAGTTCTTTACTGTTACTTGCATATACATTGTTAAACTGTACATGTTTGATTGTAGGTGTCTTGTCTTAGCCTCGTCACTACTTCGTCGAGGTTAGGCTCGACACTTACTAGTACATGGGGTCAGTTGTACTTATACTGCACTCTGCACTTTCTGTGCAAAATTTGGCACCGACTCTGGTTGATCGAGAGTTGGATGTTGGACCCGTTATTCGGAGACTGAAGGTAGATCTGTCGGCGTTCACAGACCTTGAAGTCCCCGTCTATCTTTTATGTTTTCCTGTTTCTTTCATTCAAACAATTGTACTTCTTTCATACTTGTACTTGTAGTAAATTCTAGAATGTTCGAGAATTGTGACACCAGATCCGAGTAGTGATAAAATGATGAAGTTGTTATAATATTTCACACTCTTTATAACTTATTTACTGTTAATTGCCGAATTGTAGTAGAATTGAATTAATAATACTTTAACGTGGCTTGCCTAGCAAGTGGAATATTAGGCGCCATCATGGTCCTCACGGTCGGAATTCCGGGTCATGGCATATGGTGGCATTGTTACCTTACTTTTTTCTTTCATCTTGCTATTTCTTATAATCAAATAATCAGATTTTATCCTTTACTCTTTTTTTAAATAATAATTTTACTCCCTAAGTTTATCCTTCATTTTGTTGACAGGTAATATCAAAAAATACAACAAATAATATAATTTATCCAAGTGTTATATTAATCAAACAATACAACGCAACATGATATATTAAGAAACTACAAGTAACACAAACCAAACAAGCTGTTAAAGGGATTGGGGTGAAGCCATAAGTTTACGGTTGTACCCTTTTTACTATACGTCTCACTCCCCCTCTCTGCACTCCCAAGTACACGCTTAAAATTGAAAAGATCGGTGAAACCGTTTATGAGCCCTAATTTTCTGTTCCCTCGAGAGAGCTGAACTCAGCTCCTTCTAACGTAAAAGATCGGAAGACGAAGAAGAGAAGCAAAAGTTCAATTGACTAGAAGAAGATTGCACAAAGCTGGACTAAGAATTCCAGTCAAGAGATGCCGGACTATGAAGGCAATGGAGAAGACATAGACAATTACGGCGGCGGCTCTTCTCCGCCTCCCAAATCCAGAAGCAGCCATGGTCATGGCCCTACCCTCGACGATTACAGCGACTCCAAGTCTCAGGTACTACTAACTTCTCTCTCTCTCTCTCTCTCTTTGATGATCCTCTTTTTCATATCATAAATTCATACCTAGCATGTCTGTTTTTGCGTTTTTCTTCTTCTTCTTCTTCAATTCGAGTTATTTAAGAGATAAAGTAGTTGAGCACCCAAGTATGTGGCTTATTGGTCAATGAAGTGGGGGTTGAACCATGGGTCTCAGTTTCAAATCTGCGAAGCAAAAAGCACTATGTGATTTCTTCTCATGTGCACAAGACTTGGCAAGTTGCCCGGTACCTGCTCTGGTGGGAGGTAGCAGGTACCCGGTGAAATAGTGGAGGTGCGCCCGTGCTAGACACCAGCGTCATAAAAAAAGATAAAGTGGTTGAGGAAATAACCTGGAAACGGCAGGTTGCCTCGTATATTGGTGGAGGCAAGCTGGTCGAGGGCAAGTTTTCCTATACTTGTGCTTGTGGAAGATAGCTGGTTGTCGGTAGATTAGTCGAGGCAAGCTGGTAA
>ML429605.1:389-18537 GCA_005239525.1 Nicotiana knightiana
ATTCAGAAGGTATAACGCCATAGTATATGGCGCTATACACTAACGGCACAGTTACCGTTAGTGTATAGCGCCATATACTATGGCGTTATACATAGATCCGTTCTTAGTTTTTTTTTGAACCTATTTTTGTTCTACTTGTGCAAAAATGACCTACTTGGGTTCCGCACCCGAAAATAAGGTCTGGTGTGGTAACACTGCCGTCGTACCCATGGAAATAGACCTTGCAGAAATATAGCATACAATAGACTCTTTCCCAACCCCACACATAACCTTTTGCAAAAATATAAGGTTAGACAGTGTACAATAGACTCCGACCCTTCCCGAACCCCACACATAGCCTTTTACAAAAATATAAGGTTAGACGGTGTACAATAGACTCCGACCCTTCTTGAACTCCACACGTAGCGGAAGCTTAGTGAAGACGAATTAGTTATCCCTTGCGTTTCAATTTAAGTATTTTACTTTTAGTTTTATTTTGTATAAGAAAGAACGTCTCTCTACCCATTGTGCTAAGTCAATATTTGGCTTTACACAATCAAAAGTAACTTGACAGTACCTTATGATAATATAATTAAATATTTTTATTGCTGAAGTTACTTGAATTGTCAATAGTTTTATGACTTAAATCTCTTTTTCGCTCTTTTTAATCTAATAATCTTCAAGTTGAACATTAGAAAACTTCTGTTCCAAAATGATGTTGTCGAATCAAGGGAGTCATTTCTATGACAAATTTAATGTGAAATTAATCTTCTTGGAATTATGTCATTTGCACATTGGGAAAGATTGTGTTTAGTCAAGGTAGCATGGCTTTGCATTATAATTTTCATTTGACTTGAGCGACAAAACAAACTCAAAATCTCAAAGCCTAGGCAATCGTGCTAAACTATTTCCCATCCAGTTTGACTACTGGTTATCTGTATTTTCTGTATGATTCAGTTAACTCATTCACTTTTCTGGAACTGTTTGATGCATAGTATGAAAAGGAAAGTGAAGATCAAGAACTTAAGGTGAATTCGGTTGAGATTTGCTCTTTGTTATTACGTTAAAGCCTGGAAAGAAAGTAGAAAAATGTATGGAGCGTTTGCTCGTATAAAACCTGAAGAGCGGGAAGTACATTTTCTTTCTCATTGGAAATTTCCAGCACCTAAGAATGTACAAAAAATGGGATAGAAGAAAAGCAGTATACTCAATCCTTTGGAGAACTGCCAAAAGGTTCTGAACTAGGAGATTGCCTTTGCTTCTGACTATATTTGAAAATATCAACTACTTGCTAAAGTCAGGCGCCATATGCTGTACACGCCTGACTGATAAATTATTGCAAGAAGATGATGGGGAGGAGAACATTGACAATTGACAGTCATATCTTTCTGTATTTGCCTTTTGGGAAATGTTATATTCCTACCGTGGATACAAGTGCTAGCTTGTTCATCCTTCTGTTTGTGCAATGCACAACTGCAGTTTTTATGTTAAGGCCATCTCTCCTTATCCACGTCTGACATCGACAAGCTTCCCTCAAAGACGCACTGAAGCATAATTTCAGCTACTACAGTCGCCATTGTCCTCTCTCTCCTCTTCCCCACTATAAAAGGTATCTGAATGTGCTTCTGTATGCATCAACGTGTTCAAGCAAGTGTAATTATCCTTAAAATTCTGTATATCTGTTTAAGCTTTTATATAGAGATAGGAAGCATTGATTATGTGCTCAGGTTAGGGAATTTGGTAGAATCAAGGGTGAAAAGGGTTCTACCGAATTCAAGAAGTTGTAGTTACAATGTTCTTGTGCATGTTAACTTATTATCAATGAAATAGTTGCATTTTCCTAGGACTGTTTTTGTCCGGTCTGCAGTCTTGGCTTATGTCTGCACATGCTGATCTGTTCTATATATGTACTTGTGTGTATTTGTTAGAGGAAAGAGTACTTATATTCTCTTATTGTCTTATGCCGGCAGCCGGTGGTTGAAAGCTTTTAGGTGGATAAATTATATGTTTAGTTTAGTTACAGGTCTGTCCAGTGAACTAAGCAGACTAGTAATTTGGTTTTTTATTTTAACTGCCCATTCTGCGCTGGTAATGTTGAAAAGGTTGTGCCTTTATGACTGTTTTTTCTTACTATATCTTTGTCTTTTCCCCTTTTTATATAAATCAATATTGTAAAGTTCTTGTGTAAACCAAAGCAGCCACAACATAGTAAAATGGCATTGTGGTCACCTTTGAATATTGTTATGGAAACTATATTTTAAGGAATCACTCATTTTTTTATTTGGCGATACAGAGTGACCTGTAATCTTTAGTGACTTATATTCCAATGCTAAAGTGCCCAATGTTTGCATTATTGATGTTCCAAAACAGATGCTGTAGAATCAAGGAGTTCATTTCTATGACAACTTTTAGCATGAAACTTCTTGGTAATTTTGTCACTTTTAGGCTCTTTGTCCATTTAGCCTCATTCCATGGTCAGCGGAATATTGATTAAACTGGTCTTGTCCCGCACAGTCAAGTTTGTTTTAGCTCACAATTTGTTCTCGTTAATTCCAATGAGAATTTATACAGCAAAAGAAGACAGGGTCAGGAACGATTCGGTTTAGTTCACTTTTAAGGTAGGTAAATGAATGAGGTAGCATGGCTTTGCATTATAGGTCTTATATGACTTCAAAACTTGATTTGATGTGAGCATTGGGACAAAGACAAACTCAACATTGCAAAGCCGGACCAAATGTGTGTTGCCTCTTTAATTTTGCTACTTGTTGACTAATTAATAACTAAATTGCTCCTGGTTATCTGTATTTTCTGTGTGATTGTGTTGGCTTGCCCAACTTTGCTGGTTCTTCGAAAAGCTGTTAATTTGGTTATATGGTTATTGAACATTTTCTAAGGGTAGTTCAATCAACTAAGTGATGCATGTTAAATCTTCTCAAGAACTGGTGCTCTAATTCTGATTTATGCCAATTACCAAATGCAAAGGAAAAACTAGAAAAGAAATAGCAAGAAGAAAAGGAAAGTGAAGATCAAGAACTTATGGTAAATTTAGTTAGACAACTTTCAGACAAACTCGTACAATGCGATCAGTTTTTGAACCCAAATGCTGCATTCTCAGTAATTACATAATGGAAAAGAATTCCCCCCTCACAGCTAAATTGTAGTTTCATTTAGGTGATCAACTTGTGATATACTTTCAGGTGCATAGGCATAAGGGAAATATGTTAAAAGTTGTTTTGGTGAAGCGATAACATGAAAGTGATTGCTTTTATCGCTTGTGCAATGTGCACTATTAATCTGAGGTCTGTGTCTTGATAATTATGTTATAGCCTAGAAAAGAAAATAGAAAAAGATATGGAGTGTTTGCTCATATAAATCCTGAAGAGCAAGAAAATTTTCCATTTTCTTTCTCTTTTGAAAATTTCCAGCACCTATGAAATGGATATACATGAACTTACCAGAATGTACAAAAAATGGGACAGAAGAAAAGCAGTTTACTCAATCCTTTGTATAGCTGCACATTTTAGAGAACTGCCAATAGGATCTGAAATAGGAAACTGCTGTTGCTTCTGACAATATTTGAAAATCTATCAACTACTCGTTAAAGTCCGCATTGTATGCTGTACATTCCTGACTGATGAGGTGTTGCAAGAAGAAGATTGAGAAGAGAATTTGGAAGCTGCTATTGACAAAGTCATATCTTTCTGTTTTAGCCTTTTGGGGAATGATATATTACTGCTGTGTACACAAGTGGTTGGTTGTTCACCCTTCTGTTTGTGCAATGCACAACTGCAATTTTTATGATAAGGCCGTCTCTCCTTATCCATGTCTGACATCGACAAGCTTCCATCAAAGACGCACTGTAGCATCATTTGGGCTGCTACAGTTGCCATCTTCTTCTCTTTCCTCTTCCCTGCTAAAGATGTTTGTGGTTCTGTGTATATCAAGTTTGATTGTAAAATTCTGTAAGTATGTTTAAGGTTTTATATAGAGATAGGACGCATTGATTTATGTGCACAACTTTGGTAACTGGTAGAATCTAGGTTACAAAGGGTTCTGTAGAATTCAAGAATTTCTAGTAACAATGTTCTTGTGCATGTTGTTACCTTATTATCAATGATCACTGGCGTTTCTTTCTATGATTCTTTTTTGTCCAGTCTGCAGTCTTTGCTAATGTCTGCACATGCTGGCCTGTTCTATATATGTAGTTGTGTGTATTTGTTAGAGGAAAGAGTACTTATATTCTTTTATTGTCTTATGCTGGTGGTTGATAGTTTTTAGGTGGAAAAATTATATGCTTAGTTTAGTTACAAGTCTGTCCAGTGAACTAAGCAGACTAGTTCTATGGTTTTTTATTGAACTGCCCATTCTGCGCTGCTAATGGTGAAAAAGTTGTTTGTTTATGCCTGTTTTTCTTATTCTTTGTCTTTTCCCTTTTTATCACTCCATGTTTCAATATTTAGAAGTTCTTGTGTAAACCAAAGCAGCCATAACATAGCAAAATGGCATTGTTGTTACCTTTGAATATTGTTACAGAAACCATATTTAAGACTCACTTCTTTTTTTAATATAGAATGGTTTGTATTCCAATGCTAAAGCTGCTCGACGTTTGCATTTCTGATTATTCTTTCCAAAACACATGCTTTAGAATCAAGGGGGGTCAGTTCTATGACGAATTTTAGCATGAAACTTCTTGGTAATTTTGTCACTAGTAGGCTCTTTGTCCATTTAGCTTCATTCCATGGTCAGTGGAATATTGATTAAACTGGTGTCATCCCACACAGTCAAATTAATCGGAGAATTTACACATCAGAGGAAGGGAAGGGTTGGGGACGACTGGATTTAGTCCACTTAGCGCCACTTTTTTTTTTGAACCCCTCCCAAATTAGGAGGATCTATAGTGTTTCTACACTTCCCCTCCAACGTGACTCGAACCCAGGACCTAATGGTCGTGGGTGGAGGTGCTTTTACCAACTGAGCAAGCCTCACCTGTCATGGCTTTGCATTATAATTGTTTGGTAAATGAACGAGGTGGCATGGTTTTGCATTATAATTGTTATTTGACTTCAGAATTTGATTTGATCAGAGCATTTGAACAAGCTCAACGTTGCAAAGCCTGACCAAATGGGTGTTGCCTTTTTTACTATTTGTTGACTAATTAATAATTAAATATCCATCTAGTTTGCTCCTGGTTATCTGTATTTTTCTGTGTGATTGTGTTGGCTCACCCTACTTTGCTGGTTCTTTGAAAAGCTGTTAATTTGGTTATTGAACATGTTCTAAGGGTAGTTCAATCAATTAAGTGATATTGCATGTTAAATCTGCTCAAGAATATTGTGCTTAACTCTTTTCGGGGCCACAGCTGTGTTAGAAGATTATATAGAGAACATGCATTGTTTTCTCTTAAATCGCCTGCAATCTGTGGTATGCATGATCACAAGTATTTTAAGGCGAATATTGCAGCTAATACTATTCTCCTTTTCTCTGATTGATGTTCCTGAATGATAAGATTTTCTTGCTTATGCTAAATATGGATGTGGCTTTTCCATCTCCGTTTTTTCTGGTAGTAACTTGCATCTTGTTTTTTGATAAGGTAGAATTTTATTAATAATCGGAAAATTCCCGCAACAAACAGTATACCAGAAGGTAGAGAATCTTTGGTATTCTTTACAAACGACACCCGATCTTCTATACACACTGGACCCCTCAGGGGGTATCAAAAGAAACTAGGAATAAGAGGGACATTTCCTCAAATGTACGTACATAGTCATTCTCTATCCCATTAAAAGCTCTCCCATTTTTTCCCTACTACAGGATGCATGTAATTGCTAGTGGAGCAATGTCTTGGGCTCTTCAATTTCTCTTCTTTCTTCTTAATTTCCAGTTGGATAGTGCCTCCTTCCCCGTTCCCAGCATCGCCTATCGCATCCAGAACCATCCCACATTCTCACAGCACAAGTGAGTCGCCACCGGACAATGTAGGAGGAGGTGCTTCACATTTTCACCTGAACATTTGAATATGAAGCACCAGTTGACATATGTAAATTGTAATCCGTCTTTTCCACAAAACATCAGCTGTCAATATACTTTTCCCTCGCTGTTAGAACTTTTTGCATCCCGGTGATAAGTTGAATTCTTTGTTAAGATCATCTCTTGAAACTGTTCTTAATTGTTATAAATGTTCCATAGTTCCAACTCCTTTGCACATCTTTATTTTTATTACTGTTTTACCTTTTTTCTAGATTAGCATGCTCACTAGCACAAGTCTTACATTTTTTCAGAGTCGAGAAGGATCAGAAGAATAAAAACATAGAAATAAACAGGAAAGCTTGAGGGGATGGCATAAAAATGGAGAAACCGATGAATGGCATTTGGAAAGATATGATGAAAGATGGTGTAAAAAAGGCTTACAAAGTGTGTGCATATATAGTTCCTTGTATTTGCAAAGCAAGGTACGTACAGAAATAGACATAAAAGTAGGCCATTCTGACGTTATTCCCTTTGACTTTGTTGGATGAGCTTAGTTTTATATTCTCAAGGGTGTAAAATGGAGTATTCTTTCCACATTTTTTGTCGTAAGACGAACCTGTTTAGGTTGACTAATGAATTCTTAAATTGTTTAGACTAGAGAATAGAAACTAATGGAAAAGAATGGGCAAAAGAAGAAGCAGAACGAACTATGAAGATGAAGGAAGTTGTGAGAGACTATGAGGGTGAGAAGTGGAAATAATTTTGAGGACTGCTTAAGCTTAACAGGACTGATGAAAGTAAAGTGGACTCACTGCTTTATCCTTTCACAAGTTATACTTACTAGCAAATACAAAGGGAAATCTAAAAAAGAAAAAGGAAATGAAAGGGAAGTACATATCAAGAAGTTATGTTGAATTCAGTTAGCAAAGTTCAGAATCAGGTGACGGTGAATAGAACCTAATGCTGGTAACAAAACTTGTACCGTGCAATCAATTTGTGAATCCAAATGCTGCATTCTCAGTATTTACATAACCGCAATAATAAAAATAATAAAAAGTCCCCCCCTCATAGCTAAACTGTACTTTCATATTTAGGTGATCAACTGGTCACATTCTAGTCTATTGGAAAACAGCCTCTCTATCTTCGTAAGGTAGGGGTAAGTTCTGCGTACACATTACCCTCCTAGACCCCACTTGTGGGATTCCACTGGGTTTGTTGTTGTTGTTGTTGTTGTTATTGTCTTAACTGGATACATTCCAGCCAATTATGAATTTGTGATATACTTTAGCACGGCATGAAGGGTAAAATGTAGAAAGTTTTTTTGGTAAAGGGATAACATAAAAATGCAGATCATACTTCTATCACTAGGACTATGCAGCTTGCGAGTTCTAATGAATAGATTTTATTTTGTGCTCTATGAAACTGATTAGTTTTATTGGGGAAGGTTATAATTTGTGTAATATCTGTTATCACTCTGAGGTTTGTTCTTTTGTAATATGTTTAAGCCTGGAAAGAAAGTAGAAAAATGCAATGCAATGGAGCATTTGCTCATATTAATCCTGAAGAGGAAACTCTTGCATTTTCCTTTTCTTTTGGAAGTTTCCAGCAAGTAATAAAAGGATACTGAGATATGCATGAACTTACCTGAATGTACAAAAGATGGGATAAAAGAATAGTGTCGGGTAATGCCAACATACTGATATAGAAGAAAAGCAGTATACTCGATCCATTGGAGAGCTTCACTTTTCAGAGAACTGCCAGAAGGATCTGAACTAGGAGATCACATTTTCTTGTGACTATATTTTAAGATTTGTTGACTACTTGCTAAAGTAGGAATTGTATGCTATACCCTCCATTCTGGTGTAATATTGCAAGAAGAAGAAGGAGAAGGGAAATTGGAATCTGCTATTGACAAAGTCATATCTTTTTGTTTTTGCCTTATGGGGAATGATATATTCCAACTGTGGACACAAGGGGCTGGTTGTTCCCCCTTATGTTTGTGCAATGCACAACTGCAGTTTCGATGGTATGGCTGTCTCTGAATAGCCATGTCTAACATTGCCAAGCTTCCATCAATGACACACTGACGCATAATTTCAGCTACTACAGTCGCCATTTTCTTCTTATCTCGATCTTCCCTGCTATAAAAGGTACGTATCTAATTTGTTTGGGTAGTGAGGCAATGTGGTTCAATGTATCAGAGGTTCAATGAAGTTTTGAGTGTTCTTAAAATTCTGTATTCTTTATTTAAGGGTTTATATAGAGTTAACAAGCATCGATTTATTGTGCCCGTCTTTGGTTCTTGGGTAGAATCAAGGGTAAAAAGTTGGTTGTTTCTGCTTCTATAGAATTCAATAATTTCTAGTAACATTGTTCTTGTGCATCTTGTTATCTTATTATTGATGAAACATGCGTCTTTTCCTATGATTCTTTTGTCCTGGCAGCAATCTTGGGCATACCTTTGTACTTGCTTCTCTGTTCTATATATGTACTTGTGTGTGTTTTTGTTGAGGATACTCAAAAGTACATGTTATTATTTTATTTTCTTATGCTGATGGTTAGCATTGCCCTATAGTTCTTATTAGAATTTAGTGAGATTCTTCTTGTTATTGTAATTGTCTTGTGATTTCCTCAAAAATCAAAGTGTTCTCTCCTAGGAATTCTCTTCCCTTGACTCTGGGACCAGCTTCTTTCACACACACACAAACACGCGCAGCGACAGAAAGACCGAGTATTGTAACAGCATACTTGATTCTGGTCTTGTATTTTGTACTTTGTATATAGTGTGATAGTGGTATCAGGAGAAGTTTCATGATATGCTTTTGTTCTTGATACTTGGATGTGTCAGTTACAAAAAAGCAAATAAAATAATCATACATATATAATAAATTACTGAATAATCTAATTGAAGTCTGATACCAATTTATTGGAGACTCAACAAGTGCAGATTCCTTTGTCCTACTTTCACCTTCAAATGAGTGTTTCATGAGCAACTTGTACCAAATATGTCCCAACAAAATATCACATATTGGCTTCTCTTGCCCTTGGAATTCCCTTCTACACACTTTGTGGAGATTCATTTCTTCAAAATAACGTAATACTCCCTCTGTTTCAATTTATGTGAACCCATTTGACTGGGCACGGAGTTTAAGAAAAGAGAAAAGACTTTTAAACTTGTGGTGTAAATGGGTACATATATTTTGTTTGTCTATAAATCATTGCATAAAGGTAAATTGTTTCCAAATAAGTAAAGGGGTCATTCTTTTTGGCAGGGACTAAAAAGGAAATAGGTTCACATAAATTGAAACGGAGGGAGTATGCAACTCCTTACTGCAACAATATGATGTTTCCCATCGTATTGTTAAATAGATTGATGCAATGTCATTGGATGAAACAGATTATAACTTTCTGTCATATAATCTGCTTGAAAAATGACCAAGTTTGAGTACAATAATTATAAGTCTGTGGTAACTCATACTTAGTGTGATTTATTTTATCAAAGTGGTAATTATGTCTGATCTATCCATTGTATTCATGCAAAATACATAGTAACGAAAATAACCTTGATAGTATTATTACCATAAATAAATTTGGTCTTTTCTTTAAGTTTTCGTACACAATTGTATTTGTTTTAGCTCACTATTTTTTCTCCTTAATATTGATGGGAGAATTTACATAGCAGAGAAGACAAAGTCTTGGAAAGATTGCATTTAGTTCATTATGTGCCACTTTTCAGGTTGGTAAATGAACAAGGTAGCATGGCTTTTGCATTATAATTTTTATTTGACTTGAGAAATAGAACAAACTCAACGTTGCTAGGCCTAAGCAATTGTCTGTTGCCTCTTTTATTATTTGGTAACTAATTAAGTAATATTAAAATTCCACCTAGTTTGACTACTGGTTATCTGTATTTTCTGTGTGACTCTGTTGGCTCATTCACTTTGCTGAAACTGCTTGATGCAGAGTACGATTAATGAGCTGGTTCAAAAGTAAAAAAGGGCAGCCCGGTGCATTTAGCTCCCATTATGAGCGGGATCCGGGAAGAGCCGGACCAGAAGGGTCTATTGTACGCAGCCTTACCCTGCATTTCTACAAGAGGCTGTTTCTATGGCTTGAACCTGTGACCTCCTGGTCACATGGCAGTAACTATCACTAGTGCTATGTAGCCTATGAAAAGGTCTGTTCTTTTGCTGTAGTATGTTAAAGCCTGGAAAGGAAGTAGAAAAATACTGGAGCATTTGCTCATATAAATCTGAAGAGAGGAAATTGTTGCATTTTCTTTTTCTATTGGAAATTTACAGCACCTAGGAAGTGGATACAGACGCATACATGAACTTACCAGAATGTACAAAAAATGGGATAGAAGAAAAGTGTTTGAGTAAGGCCAACATATAGGCAATACCCAAGTGCGAAGTCATGGCCAAACATGACGCTTGTTTGATGGGCTTGGTTAAGAAATAAAGTTGCGCCCTTGATATTAGCTATTGCTTTTGGCATGACGGTACGCACTTGATCCTAACAAAAAAGCAGAATACTCAATCCTTTGGAGAGCTGGACTTTAAAGAACTGCCAATTAATGGTCTGAAGTAGGAAATAACTTTTGCTTCTTACTGTATTTGGAAATCTATCAACTACTTCCTAAAATCGGGTTCCTATGTTGTACATTCCTGACTGATGAATTATTGCAAGAAGAAGAAGAAGAAGGAGAAGAAAATTGGGAAACTGCTATTGATAAAGTCATATCTTTCTGTTTTAGCCTTTTGGGGAATGATATATTACTGCTGTGCACACAAGTGGTTGGTTGTTCCCCCTTGTGTTTGTGCAATGCGCAACTGCAGTTTTTATGGTAAGGCCGTCTCTCCTTATCCATGTCTGACATCGACAAGCTTCCATCAAAGACACAGCATCATTTTCTCCTCCCTCTCCTCTTCTTGCTGTAAAACGTATCTCAATGTGTTTCTGTATGTATCAGAGTGTTCGAGCAAGTTTTTTTGTCCTTGAAAATTATTCTGTATCTCTGTTTAACGGTTTATATAAACTTGGGAAGCATTGATATATATGTCTAGCTTTGGAAATTGTGTAGAATCAAAGGTAAAAAGTGTTGTTTTCTGCATCTATAGAATTCAAGAAGTTTTAGTAACGATGTTCTTGTGCATGTTGTTACCTTATTGTCAATGAAATATGCGTTTTTCCCTATGATTTTTTTGTCCTGGCTGCTGTTTTGGCATATGTCTGCCGTGTTGGTATGTTCTACTCATGTACTTGTGTGTGTGTGTGTTTTTCTAGTTGAAAGACAGAATACTTTACATTCTTTTATTGTCTTATGTTGGGTGGTTGGGAGTTTATAGAGGGAAAGAAGTATCTGCTTTATTTAGTTATATTTTATACGTGTGTCCAATGAACTAAGTAAATTTGTAATGTGATACTTTATATATTTCAAATTACAATTCTGGGCTGCTACTGATTAACAAAAGTGTACCTCTCTATCTATTTTTCTTTTCATGTAGAATGGCAATCCGATGCACAATGTGTTCGGCGTTCATGCATGGTTTGGAAAAGGGCCGCATCTCACGGTATGTGATGTAGACAGCCTGTTAGTGTACTATATGTTGCTCCGACTCTCCAAAAATATTGATTGGTGCAGTAGTGCATTTTGGAGGATCCAACACGGGTATGACAGCTGTTTCGAAGAGTCTGTGCAACATAGACGGTACTAGTTTTAAGTACAGGATATGATGGGCGAAAGTCCCTTATGATTTTACTTTAATTTCATTTTTTGATCCAGAGACTTATATTTGACTGAAAATCTATGGTGTGAGGAGAAAATGACTTGTTGCTAATTAGGGTGAAAGCAATTTCCCATCAGTTGCATCTCAAAAGGAGTTGTTTTCTTGAGACTGCTAATTGACTTCTTCCTTTGTTTAATATTAGGTTAAATGATCTTAGAAGATTGGAGTATTAGAGCTTCCCAAGTATATTGCACTTTCTTTTCCCTCTTTGCAGTGGCGGAACTAGGAATTTTTCCTAGGGTATTCAAATTTGAAAGAAGTGAAAAAAAATTTCCGACAAAGGATGTTCAATTGTGTTATATACCTCTAAAACATAATATTTTATTTATATATACAGTGTAATTTTTCGACGAAGGGTGGTCAGTTGATCACCCTTGTGACAATGTGGCTTCACCACTGCCTCTTTGGTTTAGGTTGCTCACTGTAATTTACTGAAAATTGTTATCCTCCTTGCTTGTGAAACTGTACTTTCAATGGTTTCAACTTTGCGAGGAATATTGCTTTTTGAGCTTAATTTGCATACACTGACAATGCAAAACAAGACACATTACGTGTTACAATAAGTTAAAATATACAATAGTATTATAATCTTTTGCACTCTTAGTCATGCAGATAAGTTAAATCCTTTTTTTTACATATAAATTATTGGTATGTGATGCTGGTAGGTCCTTGGTTCATATTCAGTACAAGTAATCTTAATGCTTAATTTAGCATGATCATTTACTCGAGCATTTTAGGTAATAATTTTAATTTGTACTGTGTGTGAGGCTAGTTTGATAGGGTTGTGTCTTAGAATGCTAGCGGTTAATGTTGTGTCCTCATTATTCTTCCACTTTTCATAGTATCAAGCCTTATTTACGTGTTATTGTTATTGCTTTTCATCTATTTTCTGGTCCTTCTGATGTTATTATTTCTATGGTTTTCTTTGATGGTACTGATATATTATTTTTTTCGTCTTTTTGAGCCGAGAGTCTATCGGAAATAGTGTCTCTATCCTTTCGGGATAGGGAAAGGTCTGCGTACACTCTATCCTCCCTAAAACCCACATGTGAAATTTTACTAGTGTTGTTGTTGTTGTTGATTTTAGGTAATAATTTATCAAGTCGTGAACTCATGAATAGCAAAAAGTTGAGATACTTTGACCCTAGAGTGAAGGAAAAGCCTTTATGTTAATAGACAAACTAATTAAAGGTGGAGAAATTTGTCTATGATTAATGAATATATATATATATATATGCGTTTGAGTTAGTGGGGAAGTTCCTTTTTTTTCTTATTTAAAGAAAAAAACTATACCGCTCTCAATCAATATGGGACAACTAATACTTGTTGGACATTTAGAGCTAGACTGGAGCATAGGCAATACAACATGGGGCCCGCCAATTTTAGGTAAACAAAGAACATTAATGAGTTTGACGAAAATTGACTTTGAGCCTAACCGAATCAACAGGTAGCTCATGAGGTAAATGAATGCCCTACGACCATCTAACGAGACATCAGTGCATTCCCTCAACCAAAGTACACTTAAAAGTTGTACGATCTACTTGCTAGTCTCGCACTCGAGTCCTTTATAGTACTACTGATCACTGATGAATTACTACAAGAAGAAGAAGGAGAAGACAATTGGTAAGCCGTGTTCCACGTTTTTTCTTTTGAGGAGAAGGCAAATTCCTACTCCGAGTACAGGTATTATTTGAGGAAATGTTCTTGTGTATACATACAACAACAACAACAACTACCCAGTAAAGTCTCACAAAGTGAGGTGTGGTTAAAATTTATGCATTAAGAAAAGCTATTTATTGCACGCTTCTAATAATAAATTCAAAAAGTATTAATGGCTACTATTAGAAGGGGACATTTGAACAACGGTAAAATTATTTCTGTGTGACACTACATCATACCTCTAGGGGTGCAGCCCTTTCACGGATCCTGCATAAACAACATGGGACACTTTGTGCACCAAATTGTCCTTTTTCTTATTAAAGGAGACTATTGTTTTCTCCATGCATAGATACCTCAAGATAATATGAGATGGGCGTGTTTCTCTAGGATTATTAAATTGAGTCTAGGGAATATGGGGTATGCTTGTTCTTGTGCTAATTTAAATGGATGGTACGGTAGCATATTTTAGGTGAAAAGGGATCTTTAGTTTAGTTATAAGTACGTCATCGAACAAAGTTGAATTTCCGAGTATGATTCTTTTGTTCAAACGTTTAATTCAAGGCTGCTGAGGTTGTATACTTCGTTTATTTCTATTTTACTCGGGCGAGCCAAAATTTTCAAACTTTCTGGTTCCTACTCAACAGTGAAAGTACAAGAGGGGTGAATTGTAGCTGATTTTAAAACTTAAATGACTAAGAGAGGATTAGTCGACTAAATTTCACAGTGAGATCAATCACAATAGAATTAAATTTCGCACACAGAAAAGTAAAGAAGACCAGTACCGGTATGGTACCTACGTCCAGTTCCCTTGGGTCACAAGGGTTCTCTTAGATCTCTAGTAAGTCTTTAGAACAGTAATGGTTTTAGTACGTCATCATCAACGAAATACAACAACAATATTTTTTCTAGTGTTGACACAACTCTTGTTTTATTTTCTAACTCTTCCTATCTTTTGCGATACTTGTAGACTCAAGAATACAGTGTTTGTACTGAGAACTAGAAAGGTGTAGAAACAGATGTGAAGTTGCGTTGTCTCACCTTCTTTGCCCTTCTACTTCTTCTTTTGTATTGCTCGATGGTCTTCTAATTTCTCTTTTATGGGATCATACAACAGTAATGATTGGAAGTCTTTCCTTGATGCATAAATTTCTAAGAGTGAGACCCAAGGGTACCCTCGTGAATCTAGCATGAGAGGTATGGCCAGATTCATTTTTAGTTTGAAGATTTGGTTCCTCCAATTATCCTTGATTAGAGTTTCCGCAGATTGCCCTTTGATTTGCTCTCTATCTTTGGTTGGCTGTCTTTTCTTTCTTGCACGCTTGAGAATCTTTAGCAAGTCTGATTGATTGGCTTTTCTTCGTTGTTCTTTGATTGATTGATTTTCTATCTGTTTGACGCAAAATTTGAAGAACATAGCCGTTGGCTTTCTCGATTTCCTCATAGAATTTTCTTTCCTTTCATTCATCAATGTTGTTGCGAACCTACATACAAAGTGAGATGCCATTAGTCAAGGTTTTTTTTTATTATTGATCATTATTAAAATTCTAAACCTAACAAATAGGATAATAATGCACTACATGAACTTTCCAGAATTAGGGGCGGAGCCAGCTTTTCAGTTATGGATTTCGTCTAACTTAATAGTTTTGGTTCAATTCTGTATTTATTTTAGATAATCTATTAAATATGTACGTTTTTTTCTACTTTAATTTTGTTTGTCTCTATATACATGCATGTGTGCGTATTGGAATACCTAGGTTTGATGTCTTTTGTTGAGTGTATGGGAATTTCTAGGAGAATATTTTCTGAAGTTAGTTCAAGTTAGATACTGCTGATCATGGAAATCAAATATGGTACTTTTAATATAAAATTGTCCTATCCCACGTTAATTTTGTCCGTCCCACGAGTCACATAAGACTAATTTTGCATCACTCAACATTGCAATAAGAATTTTGAGGAATGACCTAGGCATTTCGCACTATCATTGTTTCATATAAGCTCCCATAAATTTTTTCCTGAAAATCGGAATTTCGTGATGTCGAGCTAGGTGTAGAGGTCAATAATAGTAGAAATTCTCCGCGGCGAAAACTTTTTGGATTGAACAGTGCGTTAAAAATTAAGGTAAATATTTTGCAGAAAAAGAGGCATTTCTGCGGTCCATTATGCGGTCGCAGAATCACTCTGCGGACCGCAGAATGGCCGCGGAGTGAGGCAGCCCTTTGGCCAATTTTGATGCCATTTTTGCAGCCAATTATGCGATCGCAGAACCATTTCCCGGGCCGCATATTGATCGCATATTTGCCTTTGAGACTTGCCATGGGGGAGTTCGGCGGTGCATTATGCGACCGCATAACAAGTCTGCGGACCGCAAACTGGTCGCAGAACGAAGCAGAAAAATGTCTGGGTTTGGGGCCAATTATGCGACCCCTTTGCGCTGAGAACGCGTGCCGATCCACGAAGTGCCACTCGCTTCATGGTTCTCAGCGCTCGTGTATCATACCTTAGCCTAGCTAAGTAGATTCTCAGCAACTAGACCCCCGGTCGTGCGCTCCCTACTTTGGCACTAGTAGTTTCAGGAAGTCAACGCCTTCGGTCAGGACCCTCGGCCTGGACGATGACCCCTTCTCAGAATAGAGGATACTCCCAAAAATGTTCTTCCTAAAACTTTTGCTTGTGACTTTTCAAGTCTAAATATTGTTTGAAAGTGATTTATCAATATTCATAATAATATTTTTGAGTGTATATGTAACGTCAGTCGTTCCGTGAGATTAGCCTCATTTTCTCCGTTTCTGCTTTATTATATGTGGCTTAGCCTATTTATGTTGTGTTGGGTCGGTTGGTTCGGGTTCGGAGTGGTCGTGGTGAGAACTGAGACACTTAGTCTCTTAAATTAGCTTAATAATTGAAAAAGTCAACTGGGAGTTGACTTATTGGTAAACGACCTCGGAATGTGGATTTTATGGCTCGGATAACTTCGTTAGGTGATTTGGGACTTAGGAGTGTGTTTGGAATGAATTTTTGATGTCCGGTGTAGAATTAGGCTTGAAGTGGCGAAAGTCAGTTTTTGGCGATTTCCGGTCGGCAGTGGAAAATAGGCTATCGGGGTCGGAATGGAATTCCAGAAGCTGGAACAAGTTCGTAATGTCATTTTGGATATGTGTGCAAATTTTCAGGTCAATCGGATTGGCGAAATTTAGGAATTTCAAAGTTCATAGGCTTGATTTGATGTAATTTTGGTATTTTCGTGTTGTTTTTGGTGTTTCGAAGGCTTGAATAAGTTTGAATGATGTTATGGGGTGTGTTGGTAGGATTGGTTGAGGTCCCGGGGGCCTCGGGGGTATTCCAGATGCTCAAACGGGCACTTTTTGGCCTTAAGGAGTCTGTTGTTTTCTGGTGTTTTAGCCGCAGTGATTTCTTCACTGCGATCACGTGGATTAATCCGCGATCGCGTAGAGTAAAAGAGTGGGGAAGGCATTTTGTTCTATGCGATCGCGTGTTTAGGATTGCGATCGCATAAGTTGAGCAGGTGAAGCAGTGCGATCGCGTGGGCTTTGGTGCGATCGCATAGAGGTTCTGAGGTGCGTGTGTGTGATGGAGATTTGTTCTATGCGATCGCATGTGTTGGTATGCGATCGCATAGAGTGGGCTGGTCTGTGCATCATGAACGCATCCCTGGAAATGCGATCGCACTGAAGGGGATATAAGTGTTGGGCAGAATGTTTTAAAGCCCATTGTTGCAAAATTTTGTCCATTTTCCTCCATTGACAAGCGGGTTTAGAGTTATTTGAGAGGGTTTGAAGAAGAAACCAAAGGGGCTCACTTGGAGGTAAGGTTTTCAACTTCATAACTCGTTTCTATGTCATTTTTTAAGTAATTAAACCGTAAAATTGTTGAATTTAAACCAAAAAAAAATTGGGGAGTTAAGTGCATGGAATTGGAATTTTCTTTTGAGGATTTGAGTGGGAAATTATGGTCTGATTTTGGTGTTCTTGGTATATATAGAATCTTGGGAGGACGAGGATTCTAGTGATGTAAATTTTATTGAATTCCGAGACGTGGGCACGGGGCTCGGGTTTGGCCGAATTTCGATAATTGTGTCTAAATCGATAGTTTTCGATTGAGTTTTGTTCCTTTAGCATATATTGATGATGTTAACCTGGTTTTGGTTAGATTCGGAGCAATTGGGAGCCAATTTGAAGGGAAAGAGAATCGCGGATTAGTATTGTGACCCGGTAGAGGTAAGTAATGGCTATAAATCTTGTCTTGAGGGTATGAAACCCCGGACTTCATATTTCTCACTATTTTTAGAACGGCGCACATATCGGATGACGAGTATGTGGCGCGCACTGATTTTTAGATTGGACTTGATCCTCTCGGCGGCATCTATTGAGTTGCATATTTTACTCTAAATCATATGTTAAATTGTGTTCTAAAGACTATTGCTATATTTGGGCTATAAGCCGTGTTTGGGGCCTCGTGTCGACTTGTTTAGACCCCTTGGGGGACTTTTTACTGCTATTTCCTCACTGTTGATTTATGATTTACACTCAGTCATATTATGCTTAACTGTTTTTGAAACTCAGCCTTATTTACACTATTTTGAAATATAAAAATGATGTTTTGGGTCGAGTACCCCGTTTTACTGATACGCCCGAGGGGCTTTTGAGAGGTTCTAACTGAGTGAGGCTGAGGGCCTCATTGTGAGGATATGATACGCCACGAGGTGGCTTGATATTAGCGCTTGGGCTGAAGAAGCC
>MDKJ01021813.1:0-38282 GCA_005239525.1 Nicotiana knightiana
ATCAACCCCAACCGGACCATTCAATAATCCAAATGCCTTTCCTCTGCCGGAACTAAAATACCGAAATCCCGAAATCACACTCTGAGAAGACCTCCCTTCAATCCATTCATCACCCCCCCAACATATGGGCAAGCATTCTATCATCATACCGACATCGCGTGACAACCAATCGAAAGCATCATCACTACCTGAGCATAGCCTTAAGGCTCTCAGAAACATCGCTACTGAGCTGAAACAACATATTATTCCTTTGCAGGGCCATAACAACAGCCCCAACCAACACTCATGGAAACGTCTCGACTTACATCTGTAGCACCATTTCAATTCCTCAAATTTCCTGATTCATAGCAAGCGCTTCGCGACGCGTAAGATTGAGTAGGAATAAACTTAGGCATAAGCCTTAAGGGAATCGAATCGCACAAAGAGGAATCAAGAAGGGAAGTACTCCTAAAATCCTTGTAGCCTCCCGAAGATAAGTACAGACGTCTCCGTACCGATCCGCAAGACTCTACTAGACTTGCTCATGACTCGTGAGACCTACGGGAACCTAGAGCTCCGATACCATGTTGTGACGGCCCAAATTCCCTAAGGTCGTGGTGGCGCCGGACATCATTGTCAGGCAAGCCAATAATTAATTAATTGAAATAATTTCCTGTTTTAACATTTATGAAAAAAAAAACATTTCCTTACACTTTATTACATATTAACTAAATAAAATCTGTCGAGTAAAACAATAGTTTGAATATTCCATTTTAGCAATTATATCGCAACACATCCCAACACATCCTAGAACCCGGTGTCACAAGTACATGAGCATTTTCTAAGAATTTATACAATCATCACAAAGCATGTCCGAAATACAAATTGGACTAGGAAATTTTAAAATGAAAACAAATACAGAACGAGGGAGACTCTGTCAGCTGCGGATCGCCTCCGGATGGTGCAGCTCGCCTAAGTCTCTGAATCCTCCACATTTCTATGAAAGTACCTGTGCAATAAAAATGCACAACAAGTGTAGCAAGAGTACAAAAACAACGTGTACTTAGTAAGTCGCCCGCCTAACCTTAGCGAGGTAGTGACGAGAGGTCGAATTAGACACTCACTAAGGGCCAGCAAATTAATTAAAAACATATGATGAACACGGTAGGAATATAAAGGTAGTAAAGCAGCAATATATATAAGGCACTGAAATCCAAGTAAATACTGGAAATAAACAAACAGTTACCACTTCCTCATTTTTTTCCAAATATCTTAAATAAACAATTTCCTCTTTATTTTCCCCCAAATATCATAAATCCACAATTTCTTCTTTATTTTTCCCCCAAGTATCTTATCACCTCAAAAATCATGAAATTAATTTAACAATTTAGCATGCGCATACGGAATAAGGACAACTGGCCTGAGCCATCATAATAATCATCTCTGTGCACTGCCGAGGGTCGAACGGCCCGAACCATAATATTTCTTTCAATCTTGTCGTGGCGTAAAGCCCGCTCCCATGAGAGTGGGGGAAATAACACTCAGCTCGCGGAATGTAAATTGTGAAGCAGTCACATGCAATCATGCATAATCAACAGTCCACCCCGGCTACGTCGGGAAAACAAATACTCAAGTAAATGACAGATTTCTCTTTTGAAAACCACAAAATAGTATTTAAACCCTTTTTCGAAATTTACTTGCCAAGTTTTTATAATGTTTAATAACATAACCTTATCCGGAAATACAATTGCCCGCGAAAGAAATCAATTCTCTTTTTAGATGATTAAGAAAATAAACTCTAATATTCTTTAGTCATTCAATTACAATTTCAACTATATTAGTAGTCTAATATTACAGACAGGATCACAGGTACAACAGGTAAGGCATGCTAGTGGGTCCTAGGCTACCCGGACATGGTATAATAGTAGCTACGCATGGACTCCCGTCACCTCGTACGTACGTAGCCCCCAAAGATAATAGCACACACTTAATTAGTTCACCTAGGGGGACAATTCCCCCTCACAAAGTTAGAAAGGAGACTTACCTCGCTCTGAAATTCCATAACCGGCTTCCAAGCCCTTCCGACGACTCCAACGGACGCACAACGCCCCAAAACTATCAAATTCACGGAACACCAATGAAAATATACTCTAATATTTTCAACAATTCCAAATTATATAATTTCCCAACCCCGCTTAGTGAAATGACCAAAATTCCCTCGGGCCCACTAGCCCGGAATCCGAAATTTCTCGAAGATAAATCCTACCCATAGCTTTACTAGTTCAAATATAAAATTTACACTAAATTTCATGCTCAAATTCGTGGCTAAAACCCAAATTACCATTTTCTAGGTTCCTTTAAGATTTTCAATTTTCCCACAATTTTCATGTCTAAATCCATGTATAAACCTTGAATTAACTTGGAAATGAGAAGGAATCACTTACCTCTTGATGCTTGATGAAAATCACCCTTTGAAATCCTCCAAAATCGCCCCAACCATGAGAGATATATGAGAGAAATGGCACAAATCCGTTTTAAATTGAACACTGCCCAGGAAAACCTTCTGTGCGATCGCACACAATTAGCCGCGATAGCACAGGCCAAGTATGCTGCACAGATTTTCTTCTCCGCAATCGCACAAGAATGCAAGCGACCGCACAGGACTTTTTCCATCTCCCTCCAAATCCTTCTCCGCGATCGCACAACTAAGTCCGCGATCGCACTGAACCCCCAAAACACCAGAAAAACAGCAGCAACCATTCACTTGGAAATAACCTCGGAACTACCCCGAAACACACTCGAGGGCCTCGGGACCCCGTCCAATCACACGACTCAGTCCCATAACCTCACACGGACTTTCTCGAGGCTTCAAATCACATCAAACAACGCCAAAATCACGAATCGCACTAAATTAAACTTTATGAACTTAGAAATTTCCAACTTCTACATCCGATGACGAAACCTATCAAATCACGTCCGATTGACCCAAAATTTTGCACACAAGTCATATTCGACATTACAGATTTTCTCCAACTTCCAAAATCACATTCTGACCCCGATATCAAAATTTCCACTTCCAGTCGGATTTCTCTTTCTCCAAAAACCTTCAAATTCCTATCTTTAGCCAAATGACCTTCGGACATCCGAATTCACTTCCGATCGCGCTCCCAACTCCAGAATCACCATACAAAGCTATTTCCAGACTCGGAATCCCAAACGGACATCAATAACTCTGAAATGCACTTCAAGCCCAAATTTTCTAAAATGCTAACTTTCACAATATGCACTGAAATGCTCCCGGGTTATCCAAAACCTGATCTGGATATACGCCCAAGTCCGAAATCATCCTACGAACCTGTAGAAACCCTCAAATTCTGATTCTGAGGTCGTTTACTCAAAATTCCAATCTTAGTCCATTTCTCCAACTTAAGGCTTCCGAAATGAAAATTTTCGTTCCAACCAACTCTAAACTTTCCGAAATTCAATTCTGACCGCGCCCACGGGTCATAATATCTAAAACGAAGCTTCTCACGGCCTCATATCACTGAACGATTCGCTGGAGCTCAAAACAACCGGTCGGGTCATTACAATATATTTATTTCCCATGTCCGCCCTTATCACAGTCATATATATTTATTTCTATCAAGACCTTCACAATCATATATATATTTATTTCTATCAAGACCTTCACAATTCAGGCCAAGCCTTTCACAATACTTTTGTCTCAACAATCATAAATATATATATATATATATATATATATATATATACACACACACACATCTCGTAAAACTAATGTCAACCCACTCGGTCCTTATGCACCACAATGAAACCAAGGAAAATAACTAATACGTTCCCAAACCTGATTTCAACAAGGTTTACAACAATATAACAAGCCAAGTAATTATAGAAGACAACAATGAACATGAAACAATTAAAAACATGAATCAATTAGATTGGAAAACGGGGAAGGGATCATGTAAGTGGACCATTTGGTGGTGCATAGATACTCGTCACCCCACCTATACACCGCTCACATGAAATTTCACATAAAAATTTAGTTGGGGACTCCTATTCCCTCAAGTCAAGGTTAAAACAAGCACTTACCTCAATTTCGCAGGCCACTCACTGTTCAATTATAACTTTTCCTCTTGAATTCACCTCCAATACACTCGAATCTAACCATAATTAACTTAATATCATTAGTTAATGCTAAAGGAACTAACTTTATTAAAAATTATAATTTTCCCTAAGTTTTCTCAAAAAAAGTTAAAACCCGACCCCAGGCCCGCTTGGTCCAAACTCGGGGTTCAGACCAAATTACGTTTACCCATTTACCCACAAGCCCGAATATATAATTAGTTTCGAAATCCGACCTCAATTCGAGGTAAAGATTCGATTTTTACAAAATTCCCCAATTCTACCCAAACCCTCAATTTTTACCATGAAAATTCTTAGTTTTTAATTTAAATGTGATGAAAAACATTGGTAATTGAAAGAGTATAGATTAGAATTGATTACCAACAATTTGGGGATGAAAATTGATGAAGAAAATCGTCCTTAGGGCTGTTTAGTTCGAAAATTATGAAGCAAAAGGGATATGTCCGTGTTTAAGAAGGTGTTTATATAGTTGGGCAGGCCTTCTATGCGTTCGCATGGGCCTGCCCGCGTTTGACCTTATGTCCATCGCGATCGTGTAGGGGGGAGGGGGCTGTGTTCGCATAGTGTATTTGGGCTCCCCTCCTTCAGGCCCAATTTACATTGTGCGTTCGCGGGGGTAGGGGTGAGTTCGCATAGAACAACTGGTGGCCCCCTGAAACTTGCACTATGAGATCGCATATAGGGCTATGCGATCGCATAACACTAATTCCCTGCGCACCAGAACCAGCAAAAACAGAAATTTTCATAAGTGTAAAACACCCCGTGGCCTATCTGATCCTCACCCGAGCCCTCAGGGCTCTAAACAAAACATGCACGCAAGTCTAAAAATGTCATATGGACTTGCTCGTGCGATCAAATCATGAAAATAACATGTAAAACTATGAAATAAACCTCAAAACTCATCATTTTTCTCAAGAACACTCAAAGTTCATTATTTCTCAATCGGACGTCCAAATCACGTCAAATAAACTCCGTTTTTCACCAAATTTCACAGTTAACATTTAAATACTATAACAAATCTGTACCGGGCTCCGGAACCAAAATACGGGCCCGATACCAATGGTTTCAATCATTAACTCTTTCCTTTATTTCATTAATATTTCAGCAAAATAATATCTTTCAAAATATGATTTCTTATGCTTGGGGCCTCGGAATTCATTTACGGGCATACGCCCAAGTCCTATATTTTACTACGGACCTCTTGGGATCGTTGGAACACAGATCTGGGTCCGTTTACTCAAAATGTTGACCAAAGTCAACTATAACCAAATTTTTAACTCTAGAAATCACCATTTCTCATATTTTCACATAAAAGCTTTCTGGTTTCACGCACGGACTGCGCACGCAAACAGAGTTATTTAAAACTAATCTTTTTTATGGCTAATAAGCCTAGAGCGGAGTCTAAATTCATAGAATGACCCCTTGGGTCATCACAGTATCCCGCCTAACCTCGAAGAGGTAATGGCGAGAGGTCGACTTTGACACTTACTGTAATAACCCGGTCGGTCGTTTTGAGAGTTAGCGCCTTGATCCCCTAATAACTTCTTTCCCCACTTTTATATCTTCTTATGGGACTTGTCGGAATGATTGGTTGCGAAATTCGGAGATTTTTTGGACACATAGTCCCATATATGAGTTTAAGCTTTAGAAATTGGACCGTAGTTGGAACTGTGTGAAGATGGATCCGGAATGGAATTCTGCCAACTCTGATAGCTCCATTGGGTGATTTTAGGATTAGGAGCATGTTCAGAATATATTCTTGAGGTCTGTAGTAGATTTAGGCTTGAATTGGCGAAAGTTAGAATTTCGGCGATTTTGGCCGATAGGTGAAATTTTGATGTCGGACTCGGAATAGAATTCTGAGAGTGGCTATAGGTCTGTAGTGTCATTTATGAACTATGTGTAAAATTTGAGGTCATTCGGACTAGTTTTGACGTGTTTCGGCATCGGTTGTAGATTTTGGAAATTTCATAAGTTCTTAGGTTTGAATCCATGCATAATTGGTGATTTTGATGTTATGTGATGTGTTATGAAGGCTTGACTAAGTTTGGATAAGGTATTAGGACTGGTTGGTAAGTTTTGTTGAGGTCTCGGGGGCCTCAGAGATGTTTCGGATGCTCAACGGGATGGTTTTTGAACTTAAAACCAGCTGAAGCATTGTTGGTGCTGGTGTTTCGCACCTGCGGAAGGGGAGCCGCAGGTGCGGACACGCAGGTGCGTATGGGGGCATCGTAGGTGTGGAATTGACCTGGGTCAGCCAGGCTCGCAGGTGTGGCAAGTTCCGCAGATGCGGCCTAGTGATCGCAGGTGCGGTTCCCAGCCTACTTAAGGACTTTTTCGCACCTGCGATGTATTTTTCGCAGGTGCGGGACCACAGGTGTTGTCCAAGGGGGTGCAGGTGCGGGATCACTGGGCAGTTTATACCCAATTCGAGGGTTTGAAATTCATATTTTCTAAAATGATTGGGAGCTCGGGGTTAGGAGATTTTGAGTGAGTTTTGAAGAGAAGACTCATAGGTAAGGATTCCTAACCTTATTTCACTTGTATATCATTAATCTATAGCAATTTCTTCAATATAATCAATGAATTTAGGTGAAAAATCATGAAAATGGGAGGAAGGTTCCCCAAATAGAAATCTGAGAATTTAATGAGATTTTGACGTCAGTTTTCGATGATTCTTGTTCGAGTGAGTTCGTGAGTGAATAGGTGTTCTAAATTTGTAACTTTCATTCGATTCCGAGACGTGGGCCCGAGGGACTTTTTGGGAAATTTTCCTAAGTTCGTGTATTAGCCTTGAACCAATTAGCTAGATCGATTTCTTGTAATGATATTTACATTATGCAATTGAATTGAATAGATTTGGGCCATTCAGAGTCGGGTACTCGTGGCAAGAACGTGGTTTTGAGTTGAGTAGGGAAGTCGAGATAAGTGGCTTGCCTAACTCTGTGCTGGGGACTTCCCCTTAGGTTATTTTGATACTATTTGTTGTATGGACGCCGTGTACGTGAGGTGACGAGTACGTACACGAGCCATTGTTGCTAAAATTCCATTTTTCCATTCCATGCCATAAATCATTTCACTCTTACTTCACTGTTTAATGTGCTAATTGTGTAGTTTAGATTAGGAAGGAGCATGTCTGCCTGTTTTACCTGAATTTCCTATTTGATACTGTGTGCACCATGCTTAGTTAGTCCTATCCTTTGTCTTGCATGTGATTTTTCTCCTGAACTGTTTAAATGAATCTTATCCGGCATTCATTTGCATTTCATATTTATTTTGGGACTACGGACGTATTCCGGGAGATCCCCATGTACTGCATATTTATTTTGGGACTACGAACGTATTTCGGGAGATCCCCATGTACTGCATAATCATTTGGAACTACGGGACGGTATCCCGGGAGATGCCACTTTGTGATATATTGTGTTGAGCCGAGGATTTTCTTTACTGTAAAACTTATGTTGTTTTCCTTAAACTGTTTACTGTAGACATTACTTATCTTTTGTACTGTTTTAAACTGACTTGTTTAGTAATCCAGTAGAGCCTTAACCTGACCTCATCACTACTTGACCGGGGTTAGGCTTGGCACTTACTGGGTACCAAATGTGGTGTACTCATGCCATTTCCTGCACATTTTTTTGTGTGCAGATCCAGGTACGAGCTATCAGCCTCGTGGTTAGTCGCTGCTGCTGATTCTGGGACACTACAAGGTATTTCTGCCGCGTCCGCAGGATCCTCCGAGTCTCCTTCTATTCTATCTTGTATAGATGTTCTTATGTACCTTTTCCAGTTTATGTTAGAGCTATAGTAGTGTTAGAAGCTTGTGATTGTCTGTGATATTACGGGTTTTGGGAAGTTATGTTTTGTATGAGCCGAGCGGCCAGTACGTTACTTATGTCATTGCCCCTATTCCCCTTTATTGCTTGCATTTTATTTAAGTTTTTCCCCGTTATAGTAGGCTTACCTAGTCATAGAGACTAGGTGCTGTCACGACACCTTCGGAGGGTAAATCGGGTCGTGAAACTTACTAGAGGTAAAATTAATATAATTAAATGTGACGCTAAGCATGGATGCATAATTAATAACAATTAACAACATGAAGGGAAAACTTCTTTCATAATTAATATTTCAGTTTCCATCATTTCAATTGACAACTTATATCTCCAGGAAATTAAACAGTTCAAATCACAGTAAGTACCCAGCAAATATCATGCGCAAGTAATTCCGAGGTTGTACGGCCCGATCCAACAAAATAGTAAAATATGCACTGTCGAAGGATCGAATGTCGCGAACCATAGATGCATCTATTAACCTGCCGTGGAGTACGGCCCGCTCCCATGAGAGTAGTGGAAATAGTCACCCCGCTCGCGGAATATATTTGCGACGCGGTTACACATAAATACACACACTCAAACAGTCAACCCCGACTATGTCAGGAAAATAATTACCCAAGGATATGACAAATTTCTCTTTTAATGGTCAAGAAGATGGTGTTTAATCTTTTTAGAAATTCATTTGCCAAATTCGATAGGATTTAAGCATTTTAAATTTATCAGAAAAATTATAAATATGGCAAGTAAAGCATGTTTTTGGGTCCTAGACTACCCGGACATAAGCATAATAGTAGCTACGCACGGACTCTCGTCACCTCGTGCGTACGTAGCCCCCACAATAGTAGCACATAATTAATTATTTCACATATGGGGACAATTCCCTCTTACAAGGTTAGAAAGGAGACTTACCTCGCTCTGAAGTTTCATAACCGGCTTCCAAGCCCTTCCGACAACTCAAACTTATGCACAACGCTCTGAAACTAGTCAATAATTATGCAAACCCATAAATGTATACTCAATTAGTCATAACAATTCAATTTATAACAATTTCTAACCCCAATTACAAAGTCGATAAAAATCACCCTCAGACCCACGTGCCCCGATTCCAAAAAATTTCGAAGATAAAGTTTAACCATAACCTCCCGAACTCAAATATATAATTTATTCCAAATCCCATTTCCTATCTCGTGGTCAGAATCCAAAAATATCAATTTCTAGGTTTCCTACCAAAAACCCACAATTTTCCCTAATTCCCATATTCTAATCCATATATACTCATGTATTTAACTCAAAAATTAGTATAAACCACTTACCTCGTGCTTGGTGATGAAAATAGCACTCCAAAGTTGCTCCAACTTTGGCTCCCATGGAGGAAATGTGGTGAAAATGAGCCAAACCCTCATTTTAAATAACACACTGCCCAGACCCGACATCCGCACCTACAGTCGAACTTCCGCATCTGCGGCCAACATCTCGCACTTGTGCATCCCCTCCGCCTAGCAAGACTCCGCACATGCGCCTTCCTTCTCCGCATCTGCGCCTTTGCAGGTGCGGACCTGCCCTCGCACCTGTGGCCCCAGCCTCTTCTCTCACCGCACATGCGACCACTGGTTCGCCCCCGCGACCTCGCACCTGCGGCCCCTTTTGAACATGTGCAATCGCACTAGATAACAGCTGCCTCATCCTTCCTCCCAAGTCCAAACGCGATCGGTTAGCCACCCGAAATCCACCCGAGGCCCCCGGGACCCCGTCCAATCACACCAACCACTTCCAAAACATAATGTGGACCTTCTCGAGACCTCAAATCACATCAAACAACGCCAAAACCATGAATCGCACTCAAATTCAAGCCTAATGAACTTTAGAATTTCCAAATTTGACATTCGATGCCGAAACCTATCAAATCACATCCGATTGACCCTGAATTTTGCACACAAGTCATATTCAACATTACGATCCTACTCCAACTTCTGGAATTGGAATCCGACCCTGATATCAAAAAGTTCACTTATGTTCAAACTTCTCAAAAACCTTCAAATTTATGACTTTCACCAATTGACCCCGAAATGGCCTACGGACCTCCAAATTCATATCCGGACGCGCTTCCAATACCAGAATCACCATACGGAGCTATTCCTAAATCAGAATCTCAAACGGGCATCAATAACATTAAGATGCACTTCAACCCAAATTATGAATTTCTTCCAAAATGCCAACTTCCACAATATGCGTTGAAACGCTCCCGGGTCATCCAAAACTCGATCCGAACATACGCCCAAGTCCAAAATCATCATACGAACCTGCTGGAACCTTTGAATCCCGATTTCGAGGTCGTTTACTAAAAATCCAATCTTAGCAAATTCTTCCAACTTAAAGCTTTCGAAATGAGAATTCTCTTTATAAATCAACTCCAAAACTCCCGGAATTCAATTCCGACCATGCGTGCAAGTCATAATACCTGAAGTGAAGCTGCTCATGGTCTCAAACCGCCAAAGAACGCACTAGAGTTCGAAACGACTGATCGGGTCGTTACAAACAATGTCCGGTGGCAATGCTTGAAAGCCTTTATTTTTGTAAAACTTTAAGTATTCTTTCTGGGAGGATACATAAATCCTGGTGGGAGTAGCCTTCAGGGTTCGGCACTTATGAACATGCAATTCAATGTATAATTGCAGATTCCGTGGATTTTTGTTGAGTGGCAGAACAGAAATAAATATTTTACATAGTTTCAGTGTCTATTATACTTCCGGAACAACGTCACCATCCAAATATATTGTCTACAATCACAGAGGCACGTATCTCAATAATATTAGTATGTTTCTGGTTTATGTAATGTGTTCGATGCCTACATATCTTTGCAGCCTCAATTTGCCCTTGAGGTTGATTATTAACACAAAATGAAACATTTAGCTTTGAACACTAACTTTTCAAGGTCATTTTAGGCAAACATCCTGTTATTGACTCTACAAATATTAGTTTTGTCATGTAAAGTATATTAGAAAGATTAGCATTATGTATGGTTAGATGCTATTTGGAGTAAATATATTCAAAAAAAGGATATTGGGCCAATGGTCAATTTAGAGAATCCAACTAGCCCAAAGGAGGATTGGTACGATCATGCCAAGATGAAAAATGAAGAAGTGCATAGGCCAATTTTGCAGAGACAAGACGAATTTGCAAGGCCAACACCCGTGGGTGAGACTCACCTTTTGCCGAGAGTCATGAAACTAAGGGCACTGCAAATCACCTTTTGCCGAGACTCATCAAACTAAGACCCAAGTGCAAGGTTGAGGTTTTCGACACCTAGCTATCTCAGTAATTTAAGATGTCTTTGAAGTTTGAATGTCTTAAACTGAGATATGGAGAAAAGGAACAAGGCAATAAGAGGCTGCTTACTGACTTTGAGTTTGTGACTGAAAAAGGAAATCCCAAGACAATCGATGATACAGTTATCTGAAAAACAAAACAAAAACTATTCAATGATGTCTGTCTGCGTTGCTAGATAGAAGACACAAAGAATGATATAAATCTGAAATTTGGTTTATTGGATTCTTCCTCAATAATTCATGAACATAATTACATAAACATAAAAATAAGTTCACAAAAAAAAAAAACAGATTGGGATATACTTCCATTTACAAGGTTGCACACTTGGAAGACACAATGCTAACTCTTTACCAATAACCATTCAGTCACATATGCCATATAATAGCCAAAGGCTAGGAAACTCAAATATTTTCGTCATGCTGCCCGTTCTTTTAACTCTTTTTAGCTGCAAAAATAAATTGTCAAGTCTATAAATCATGTGCATGCTAAAAGTTGATGAGCAATCAGCTGATACATATTCCAGGTGAGTAGGAAGATGAATCTATAAGCACAAATATATTAGGCATAAACCACCTTTTGTCGAGACTCATGAAACTAAGGGCACTGATCATGTTGCCCATGGGAAATTAGAAGAACAAGGATTGCATGTGCATAAAATTGGAGCACGAACTCTGGAGAATCCCCACGCCTCCCACTTCCCTGAAGAGACGCATAGATCACCTTGTGCTGAGGCTAAGGGCATTGATCATGCTACTGTTTATGAAAAACAAGAACGCCAAGGACTGCAGGGGCATGAAAATATTGGAGCACCAACAAGTCTGGAGAATCCTTATGCTTCCCGCTTTCGTGAAGAGATGCATAGGCCACATGCTGCTGCTGATACACATGAGACTAAGGAAAGTGATTATGTTACTACCCACGGGAAATTAGGAGATCAAGGACTGCTGGGTCACAAAAATGGAGTACCAAAACGATTCAATTAAACCACTCACCATATAGCCGTTCGCCGCTGCTCCATACCTTTAAATCAAACAAAAATGGCTAGAATATTGGGATATAAATATACAACGCACTCTAAACTAACTGCCCAATAGCCAAAGAACTCACAACTTATGAACACAAATTAACAAAACTGGAGAAATAACTAACTTCCAATTACGCTAGAACATTGACGATGAGAGTCCAATACAAGCAGCACACAAAACAAAACATTAATCAAGAAGATGTTCGGTACATACAATATTTCCTCATCAAACAAGTTGCATCACTTCTCATGGCTTCTGATCTTCCACTACTGGTGGACATGTCGAAGCAACCTTTCTTAGCACGCTTTTCATTTCACCATGCATTAGAAACTTAGAGTTGTTAACCTTATTCCGTGTGCCATTCCTAAACAAATTCAACATACAAATCCTTGATTTCAATTAGGACTGTAGTTATTAGTGGCCCTATTATAGCTCCCTGAATAACATATACATAAAGAATAAATATCAAACATAACACCACTTTTATAAGCAAAAGCATAAACTATAACTTGTGGAAGACTATGCAACAACATAGAGAAACTTATGGCATAGAGTTCCTTTGATATGCAGTAGTGAAACTTAATTATGGCACGTGTTGAGACCAAATATGCACCAGTGGAGACGACGTGGTAAAACTTCATAACAATGACAAATTTGTTGGAAGATGACCAATTATAAAATGCATATATCTTCATCCGAAGAATATTTATGCATATCCATTAAGATTATGCATAAACGTTTCAAATATACTCTAATGGAAAAAATATATAGTCGCATAGACTACGATTTCTTTTTCATATTTCATTCCATATATCTATAGCATCTAAGCAATATATTTAAAAGATAAGTTAAATACAAAAAATACATAAATGGTCCAAAATTATATTTACGGGCGAATTTTACAATCTAAACTGCCTTTACAAGATGGAATCGGAGACAACTTGGGTTTCTCCCATGGCTAAAGCTACTTAACCATGAAGATTTGCTAATATTAAATTATGGCCTAACTTCTGTTTCGCTTGGCTTCTGTTTTCCATATCATAAAATCATCAGTTGTCTCATAGTAGGGACTTGATTAGTTGTTTGGTTTTATAGTTAAGTTTCCATTGTTAGTTGTTGGTTTTTGCTCAAAGAGTTACAATGCCATCACATAATTATGAGAATTGCTCCTTATTGATATGTATATGTATGACTACTAACCCTCTGCTCCAATTTCCATTATATAATTATCACTTTTTTTATTCACAAAAAGAAGTCCTTCTACTGAAATATGTTCTAATCGTCCTGAATTTTCTGACTTTCTACGGATGGGGGACTCCGGAAAGAGGTAGAGTTTTGTTATGGGCTAACTCCTTCTTCAATTAATTGGAATTTTATATTTGTAATATAAAAAATTAACTTTCCTACTGTACTTAAGAGAATTTTTTCTAGAATAGTTACCAATAAATGTCTATGGAACATATATTAAAATAAAAATATTACTTCAATAAAAGGGACTGAAAAAAAAAACCGAAAAAGAGGCGCAACCTGTTATTGTCAACTACTCTGGTTTTTTCCAAAGGACTCTACAACTTCTCACACCAAATTAAGTTTCTCTCCCCAAAGTCCAATGAACTTCCAATCTCAACGGCAATATATGAATCTAAGGTTTTCATGATTCTAGGTCTGTCTACAGTACCTTAATTTCTCTTAGGAAATACTGTTGTTCTCAATCCTGTTGTGGTTGCTTCGGTGTCACGACCCAATTTTCCCTCTGTTGGGTATCGTGATGGAACCTAGTCTTAGGGACTCGGTAAGCCTAACATTCATTGAATAACAACAATAATAAAGAAAAACTAATAGTCTCGATATAGAATCTTTGCAAAAATTTACAATTTCCCCAAAACCGGTAGTACAAGTCATAAGCTCTACAAAGTTAACTACACTTCTAAATACAACTGTTTGGAAATGAGTAAAGCAGTTGGAAACAAAGTAAGTAGGTGACTCTGAAGCCTGCGAACGCGGCGGCAGGTTTACCTTGAGTCTCCTCAACAAGGATCTGTAGAGCTACTAACGATCAATACCTGGATCTGCACAAAACAATGTGCAGAAGTGTAGTATGAACACACCACAGCGGTGCCCAGTATGTATCAAGACTAACCTCGGTGAAGTAGTGACGAGGACTAGTCAAGACACCCACTAGTCTAATAAACTAAATAGGCATAAGTACAGAAATAACGGAACATGACATCTATCTAATGTCTATACAATATGGCTAACAACATAACAACTACAATAAGGAAGGAAAACGGCAAACAGTAACGGAACACCAGAATAATACACAAAAGGATGGACGAAAACACAACCCTAGTCCGGAAAGTAAGGGCAAGTAGTAACTCAGCACTGCAATAGTTTTCACATCAGGCCTTAGCCAACAACCTCAACAAATTGGTCAAAAATCTTCAACTGTAAACTTTCACCCGCAAGTTTTATATTGGAAACTTTAAAATATAATCCTTCCAAATAGAAAATTATTTGAAATATACTTCCTTCGAATATCAACTTTGCAGATAGAAAACATTCAAACGTAGTTCTTTCAAAATAAATATTTTTCAAATATACTTTTCTGAATAAATGTCTCCCAAACATAGTTTTCTTCAAGATAAATACTTTTCGAATATATTTTCAAATAAATGTCTTTCAAACAAAGTTCCCTCAAGATAAATAATTTTCAAATATACCTTTTCAAATAAATGTCTTTCAAACATAGTTTCTTCAAGATAAATCTACTAGGATCCCGTCCCATAGTTCCAAATTTATCATGCACTATAGGGGGATCTCCCGGAATAGGTCCGTAGTCCCAAAATAAATATGCAGTGCTGGGGGATCTCCCGGAATACGTCCGTAATCCCAAAATAAATATGCAGTATAGGGGGATCTACCGGAATACGTCTGTAGTCCCAAAATAAATATGCAGTACAAGGGGATCTCCCGGAATACGTCCGTAGTCCCAAAATAAATCTACAGTGCTGGGGGACCTCCCGTAATACATCCGTAGTCCCAATTTAAATATGCAGTGCAACTAACAAAGACAACAATTATAGCACGGCAGAAAAATTCGTACATCACCACATCAAGCACAAAGCAACAATGACGTTATTACAAAGTACGACGAGTAAATCAATACAAGGACTTTAAATCATAAGGAAACAGTACAACTCGTTCACAAGGAATAATCATGGTAAAGTATAACGACCCGACCGGTCGTTTTGTGCTCTAGCGCATCGTTCAGCGGTTTGAAGCCGTGAGCAGCTTCGTTTTAGGTATTATGACCCGTGGGCGTGGTCGGAATTGAATTCCAGGAAGTTTAGAATTGATTGGGAAAGAAAATTCTCATTTTAGAATCCTTAAGTTGGAGAAATCAACTAAGATTGGAATTTTGAGTAAACGATCTCCGAATCAGGATTTGAAGGTTCCAGCAGGTTTGTATGATGATTTCGGACTTGGGTGTATGTCCGGATCGGATTTTGGATAACCCGGGAGTGTTTCGGTGTATATTGTGGAAGTTAGCATTTTAGAAGGATTTCATGAAATTGGGATTGAAGTGCATATCAATGAGGCTGATGTCTGTTTGGGATTCCGATTCTGGGAATAACTCAGTATGGTGATTCTGGAATTGGGAGCGCGATCGGAAGTGAATTTGGATGTTCGTAGGTCATTTTGGAGTCATTTGGCTAAAGATAGAAATTTGAAGGTTTCTGGGAAATCCGACCAGAAGTGGAAGTTTTGATATCAAGGTCGGAATGCAATTCCGGAAATTGGAGCAGGTCCATAAAGTTGAATATGGCTTGTGTGCAAAATTTGAGGTCAATCGGGGGTGATTTGATAGGTTATGGCGCCGGATGTAGAAGTTTGAAATTCTAAGTTCTTAAAGAATTGGATTTGAGTGCGATTCGTGATTTTGGTGTTGTTTGATGTGATTTGAGGGCTCGAGTAGGTCCGTGTTATGTTTTGGGACAGGTTGGTATGATTGGATGGGGTCCCGGGGGCCTCGGGGATTCCGGGTGGTTGTCGGATCAAGAATTGAAGTTTGAAGAAGTGAAAATTGTTGTCATCGGGTGTGATCCGCACCTACGAGGATTTGGCCGCAGGTGCGGCTTGGTCGCCGCAGGAGCGAGATTGGGTCTAGAGCTGAGGGACCGCAGGTGCGGGAGTTTGGTCGCACCTGCGGAATCGTAGGTGCGAAGAGGGATCGCAGGAGCGAGAATTGCTGGGTGAGTCAGAGCCGCACCTGTGATGGAGTTTCCGCAGGTGCGGAGCTGCAGGAGCGGCTATTGCGCCGCAGGTGCGAAAATAGCTGAAGGCAGTGGGGTGTTTTAAGAACGGATTTTTTGGCCATTTCTCTCATTTTGGTGTGGCGATTTTGGGATCTTCAAGAGGGGGTTTTTCAGCAAGCATCATTAGGTAAGTGAATTCTTCCCATTCCTAAGTTAAATATGTGATCTTGCATGGATTTGAACATGAAATTGGTAGGAAATTTGGGAAAACTTTGAAGAAACCTCGAATATGGGAAATTTGGATTTTTAACCACGAATTGAGCATGAATATTTTAGTAAATTATATATTTGAGTTAGTAAGGCTATGGATAAAATGTATCTTCGAGAATTTCGGATTTCCAGGCACGTGGGCCCGAGGGCATTTTTGTCATTTCTCTGAGCGGGGTTGGGAAAGTATATAATCTGAATTTGTTGTGAGTATTAGGATGGATTTTCATCGCTTTGTCATTTATGTGGTAGTTCAGAGCGTTGTTCTTCCGTCGGAGTCATCAGAGGGGCTTGGAAGCCGGTGTTGGAGTTTCGGAGCGAGGTAAGTTTCCTTTCTAACTTCGTGAGGGGGAATCGCCCTCACTAGGTTAATTAATTCAATATATTCTATTATCTTCGGGGGCTACGCGTGCACGAGGTGACGGGAGTCTGTGCGTAGCTACTATTATGCCATGTCCGGGTAGTCTAGGACCCACCAACATGCCTTACGTGTTATACCTGTAATCCTGCCTGTAATATTAAACTGCTAATATAATCGACGACGTAATTGAATGTCTAAAAGAAAGTTATAGTTCATATTGTTAACCCTCTTGGAAGAGAGTTGGTTCCGCTGTGGATATATGTGTACCTGGATTGGGTTGTATCGTGGAATATCATTAAACTTGACAAATGAGTTTCAAAAACAAATGATTTCAAAACCTATGTTTCATGCTTATTTTAATAAGGATTCTACTACTTTACTTCCCTGAGAAGACTATTTTCTTAAAAAATGTGGATTTAAATGTGTGGAAATGTGTTAGCACTCGAGTCGCAGGTATGATTCGCGATCGAGGGAAGCTTTATGTTAATTATATATAAGTGTGTCAGCACTCGAGTCGCAGGTATGATTCGCGATCGAGGGAAGCTTTATGTTAATTATATATAAGTGTGTCAGCACTCGAGTCGCAGGTATGATTCGCGATCGAGGGAAGCTTTATGTTAATTATATATAAGTGTGTCAGCACTCGAGTCGCAGGTATGATTCGCGATCGAGGGAAGCTTTATGTTAATTATGTATAAGAGTCAGCACTCGAGTCGCAGGTATGATTCGCGATCGAGGGAGGCTTTATGTTAATTATGTATAAGAGTCAGCACTCGAGTCGCAGGTATGATTCATGATCGAGGAAAACTTAATGTTAATTATGTATAAGAGTCAGCACTCGAGTCGCAGGTATGATTCGCGATCGAGGGAAGATTTATGTTAATTATGTATAAGAGTCATCACTCGAGTCGCAGGTATGATTCGCGATCGAGGGGAGCTTTATATTAAGTATGTATAAATATGTCAGCACCCGAGTCGCAGGTATGATTCGCGAGAGGGGGAAGCTTTATGATTAATTTGAGAGAATGCACTTATGGGATGGGCTGTTCGATCCTCGGCAGTGCACAGCTTAATTTTATTGTGGTTCCGGCCGAACAACCCTCGGTATATATATATATATACACACACACACACACACACACACACACATATGACTTACCCCTTGTGACTTAAATTGTTAAATTGACTTATGGATATAGATTGTTAAAAAACTTCGTGGACAAGGACTTGACAGATATTTGGGGAAAAATGAAGTGGAAACTACTTATTCACTCATCTTTTGAAATTTCTCGGAATGTTGTGCCTCATATATATTTTTTTGCTTAACTGCCTTACATGTCTACTGTATTTCACCATATACTGGCATACATTATGTTGTTAGACCCTAGTGAGTGTCAAATTTGACCTCTGGTCACTACCTCTCTAAGGTTAGGCACTGAGTACACGTTGTTTTTGTACTTATGCTACACTTGTTGTGCATTTTATTGCACAGGTACTTTCATAGCAATGTGGAGGATTCGGAGACTTGGGCGAGCTACACCATCCAGAGGCGATTCGCAGCTGACAGAGTCACCTTCATACTGTGTTTATTCATTTTAAATTTCCTTGTCCAGTTGTATTTCGGACAGGCTTTGTAATGATTGTATAAATTCTTAGAAATTGCTCATGTACTTGTGACACCGGGTTCTAGGATATGTATTGGGACATAATCGCTTAAGGAAAATCTTTTAATCACTGTTTGTAGTTAACAGACCTTTATTTGAGTATTATGTAATAAAGTGAACGGAATGTTTTCATAAATGTTAAAACCGGAATGTTATTTCAATTAATTAATGGTTTGGCTTGCCTGACATTGATGTCTGGCGCCATCATGACCTTAGGGATTTTGGGTCGTGACAACATAGTATCAGAGCGCTAGGTTCCCGTAGGTCTCACGAGTCATGAACGAGTCTAGTAGAGTCTTGTGGATCGGTACGGAGACGTCTGTACTTATCTTCGAGAGGATACAGGGATGTTAGAAGTACTTCCCTTCTTGATTCTTCATCGTGCGAGTTTATTCCTTTGAGGCTTATGCCTATGTTCATTCTTACTCAATCTTACGCGTCGTGAAGCGCTTTCTATGGATCAGGAATTTGAGGAAATGGAAATGGTGCTACGAATGTAATTCGAGATGCTTCCATGTGTAAATGTTCGTGGTTGTTGTTATGGCCCTGTGAAAAGGGTAATATGTTGTTTCAGCTCAGTAGCTGTGTTTCTGGGAGCCTTAAGGATGTGCTCGGGTAGTGATGATGGTTGCAATTGATTGTCGCGCGGTGTTAATATGATGATAGAACGTTTTCCCGTATGTTGGGGAAGATGAATGGTTTGAAGGGAGGTCTTCTTAGAGTGGGATTTTGAGGTTTTAGTGCTTTTGTGCCGGTAGAGGAATGACATTTGGGTTATGAATGGTCCGGTTGGGGTTGATAAGGTAGTAAGACTCGGTGTCTTCAAGTGAGGTGGGATATGCACCTGTGACGTGTAGTCGCCGTCATTGATCGAATGGAATGTGCTAGGTTTGTCGGTGCTATGGTTTCTTCGGTTGCGTGGGGTCAGAGTATTGAGAGGAAGTATCGAAGAATGCGGTTGGTAAAGAATGATCCTGGAATGAGGCTAGGCGGTGGTTCCATTTCTAGGAGGCCAGGTGTAAGAAGCGGAAGTCAAGCAGTCGCAAAGTGGGGGAGCGGCAGCACAACTTGGAATTTGGAGATATTGTCGCACATTTAATGGATGTCCATGAGGAGCAGACGGACTAGTAAGTTGGTAAATGAAGCAGGGCGTAGGATGAGGTAGAGAGCGTGCATTTCAGCATCGTTGGAAGGTGTCCGTGGGTGATTTCCACAGGTGGGTTGTCTTCTGGGGATAGGTTAGCAATGGCGGGGTTGGCAGGTTCTGTGAGGGGTCTTAGTGGCTAGTCGGTAGGAGATAGAATATGTGAATGATGCTAGAGAATTCGAGTATTTAGGGAGTGCTAGCAAGAGAATTTGGAAGATTTGGACAGGTTGGCTGAGCAAGATCGTGTTATCAAAGGAGGAAGGATCTCAGCAGGGTCTAGAGTGGTGCAAGGAGTAGCTTCGGGTTAAGTGGGGGAGTCCCACCATCTGCAGTTGGGTTGTAGGATTGTATTCGCCTGGGGTTGAGGATTTTCAGCGTGTTGGTAAGTTATTTTAGCTAAGGAAAAAAGAGTAAAATGGTAATTGTGTTTGGGATTTGATGAATATGTGCAAAAGTTGGCCCTTTCGGATCAGGGTTAGGCTTTGGAAGATTCAGACCCTATGCTTAAGGCATGGACGAGTTGTAAGGATAGTGACTCAGTCACGTGTTTCATTGAAAAGGTGTTCCTGTGCTAGGGAAGCCTTGGGGTTGATTGTATTCGGGGCCAGTCAGAGTGGGTGACTCTCAATAGCGGTCCTAGTGAGTTCAAAAGTTAAAGAATGCGGCAATTAAGGATTTCAGGCAGCAGCATGATCGAGAATCGAGCTTTTGCAGAGTAATCTCTGAGAAAAAAAATGAGGACGGTTGGAATGTTCTATGATATGTTTCAACATGCAAGATAATATTGGAGGAGTGAGAGAAATAAACTTCGGAATGAAGAAAAGATTATCAGAAGGGTATGAGACGAGTTGCGGGATTTGGGCATCATAGTCTCGTGAATCAAGGTCACTAGGGATGAGTGAGGGTTGAGTTTGCTATGGTTGAAGGAAGTTGTTATTGTTCCTGAGGCAATTAATGATGATTTAAAGAATATAGATTGATTAGCCATGGTTGAAATGGCACATTTGCGACAGTGATTGGTCCCTTTGATGTGATTTGGTTATGCATGTGGTTTGTGCCGGTGTGTGCAGGGCTTGTCGACCGTCGTAACGGATTTTATGTGGGAGCATTTGAGGTTATGGCTTGTCAGGTATAGGCAGACCCCGGAAAGGTTATGGTGGTATAGACTACCACTTAAGATTTGCATGATTGGGTAATAATGGGAATTCACTCGTGTGATGAGATGGTACTCTTGAATTGAGCTAAGTAAAGGTTTCTATATGATGAAGTGTCCGCCCTATTGGTGGTTCGAAAGTTATGATGGAATTCTTGCGCTACCTCATGTTGGTATGTTAAGTGCAGGAAGCAGTATGTAACTGGGAGTAAGAATCGAAATTTAGGTCCGATGTTTATAAGGATGTCATGAGCTCAGAAGAGCAAGGAAAGGTGATTTGAAAGTTCAGTGTAGGCTGGTATTATCTTCAGTGTCACCTGAGATTTGATATTTGGTGAAAGGGGCTTTGTACCCTGGTCATGGGTTCTTGATGTGTTTTGCGGCCTTAGTATGGTCGATGTTATGGATAGGCAGACTTGTTGCCTTGTGTGGAATGTCGTGGAAGCATGACCGCGAAAAGATTGTATAAAATGTGACATGTAGTCACTTGATGGATTTCAGATTTGGACTGAGTATAAAGAAGTGCAATATTGCTCAATTGAGAATTTACGCCTGGAGGGTGTTCGGTTCAGTTGATTATGGATTATGGGGTATTAGTCCCGGTGATGATGGTTGTTCTCGTGTATTATGAAAAAATAAAGTGGGTTAATATGGACCCAGGCAAAAGCTAATAGCCTAGTTTGGTGCGAGCGAGGTGGCTCGATGTTTGTGGATGGATTTAAATATGATTATGGGCTCCGTGTGAGCCAGGCATGTTCCTTTCAGTAGAGCGCTTTTCATGGAAAGGTATTAGAACAACAGGTGTTGTTCAGTCTTCGTCGAATTTATGTGTTATTGTGATTGTGACGTACGAGTTGTGAAACGACTTTGATAATTTCTTATGTGTTAAGGTCCCGCGTAGCAGGGACGTTATGTGAGCAGGATAGCTCTTGAGATCCAGAGTGGTTGTCGGATCAAAGAATTGAAGTTTGAAGAAGTGAAGATTGTTGTCATCTGGTGTGATCCGCACCTGCGAGGATTTGGCCGCAGGTGCGGCTTGGTCGTCGCAGGAGCGAGATTGGGTCTGGAGCTGAGGGACCGCAGGTGCGGGAGTTTGGTCGCACCTGCGGATTCACAGGTGCGAAGAGGGATCGCAGGAGCGGGAGTTGCTGGGCTGAGTCAGAGCCGCACCTGCGATGGAGTTTCCGCAGGTGTGGAGCCGTAGGAGCAGCTATTGCACTGCAGGTGCGAAAATGGCTGGAGGGAGGGAGTGTTTTAAGAACGGATTTTTTGGCCATTTCACGCATTTTGGTGTGGCGATTTTGGGAACTTCAAGAGGGGGGTTTTCAGCAAGCATCACTAGGTAAGTGAATTCTTCCCATTTCTAAGTTAAATATGTGATCTTGCATGGATTTGAACATGAAATTGGTAGGAAATTTGGGAAAACTTTGAAGAAACCTAGAATATGAAAAATTTGGATTTTTAACCACGAATTGAGCATGATTATTTGAGTTAGTAAGGCTATGGGTAAAATGTATTTTCGAGAATTTCGAATTTCCTGGCACGTGGGCCCGAGGGTATTTTGGTCATTTCCCAAGCGGGGTTGGAAAAGTATATAATCTGAATTTGTTATGAGTATTAGGATGAATTTTCATCGCTTTGTCATTTATGTGGTAGTTCGGAGCGTTGTGTGTCCGTTGGAGTCATCAGAGGGGCTTGGAAGCCGGTGCTGGAGTTTCGGAGCGAGGTAAGTCTCCTTTATAACTTCGTGAGGGGGAATCGCCCTCACTAGGTGAATTAATTCAATACATTCTATTATCTTCGGGGGCTACGCGTGCACGAGGTGACGGGAGTCTGTGCGTAGCTACTATTATGCCATGTCCGGGTAGTCTAGGACCCACCAGCATGCCTTACGTGTTATACCTGTAATCCTGCCTGTAACATTAAACTGCTAATATAATCGATGACGTAATTGAATGTCTAAAAGAAAGCTAGAGTTCATATTGTTAACCCTCTTGGAAGAGAGTTGGTTCCGCTGTGGATATATGTGTACCTGGATTGGGTTGTATCGTGGAATATCATTAAACTTGACAAATGAGTTTCAAAAACAAATGATTTCAAAACCTATGTTTCATGCTTCTATTAATAAGGATTCTACTACTTTACTTCCCTGAGAAAACTATTTTCTTAGTAAAATGTGGATTTAAATGTGTGGAAATGTGTCAGCACTCGAGTCGCAGGTATGATTCGCGATCGAGGGAAGCTTTATGTTAGTTATATATAAGTGTGTCAGCACTCGAGTCGCAGATATGATTCGCGATCGAGGGTAAGCTTTATGTTAATTATATATAAGTGTGTTAGCACTCGAGTCGCAGGTATGATTCGCGATCAAGGGAAGCTTTATGTTAACTATGTATAAGAGTCAGCACTCGAGTCGCAGGCATGATTCCCGATCGAGGGAAGCTTTATGTTAATTATGTATAAGAGTCAGCACTCGAGACGCAAATATGATTCGCGATCGAGGGAAGCTTTATGTTAATTATGTATAAGAGTTAGCACTCGAGTCGCAGGTATGATTCGCGATCGAGGGAAGCTTTATGTTAATTATGTATAAGAGTCAGCACTCGAGTCGCAGGCATGATTCGCAATCGAGGGAAGCTTTATGTTAATCATGTATAAGAATCAGCACTCGAGTCGCAGGTATGATTCGCGAGCGGGGGAAGCTTTATGATTAATTTGAAAGAATGCACTTATGGGACGTGCTGTTTGATCCTCGGCAGTGCACAACTTATTTTTATTGTGGTTCGGGCCGAACGACCCTCGGCATATATACATATATATATATATATACACATATGACTTACCCCTTGTGAGTTAAATTGTTAAATTGACTTAAGGATATAGATTGTTAAATAACTTCGTGGATAAGGACTTGACAGATATTTGAGGGAAAATGAAGTGGAAACTACTTATTCACTCATCTTTTGAAATTTCTCGGAATGTTGTGCCTCCTATATATTTTGTTGCTTAACTGCCTTACATGTCTACTGTATTTCACCATATTCTGTCATACACTATGTTGTTGGACCCTAGTGAGTGTCAAATTTGACCTCTCATCACTACCTCTCTGAGGTTAGGCGGGCGACTTACTGAGTACACGTTATTTTTGTACTCATGCTACACTTGCTGTGCAATAACTTTCATAGCAATGTGGAGGATTCGGAGACTTGGGCGAGCTGCACCATCCAGAGGCGATCCGCAGCTGACAGAGTCGCCTTCATACTGTGTTTATTCATTTTAAATTTCCTTGTCCAGTTGTATTTCGGACAGACTTTGTAATGATTGTATAAATTCTTAGAAATTGCTCATGTACTTGTGACACCGGGTTCTGGGATATGTATTGGGACATAATCGCTTAAGTGAAATCTTTTAATCACTGTTTGTAGTTAACAGACCTTTATTTGAGTATCATGTAATAAAGTGAACGGAATGTTTTCATAAATGTTAAAACCGGAATGTTATTTCAATTAATTAATGGTTTGGCTTGCATGACATTGATGTCTGGCGCCATCACGACCTTAGGGATTTTGGGTCGTGACATAAAGAATGCTAAGTGTAAAGAGGCAGCTTAACCAGGGAAAAACAAGACATAACAACGAATCCACAATATTCAAGTCAACAATAAGAACCAAAACAAGTCATATAATTCCAATTAAAAGCAAATTGACTAAGATATAGGTTATCTAAACCCCTTTTAAGGTAGAGCAATTTTGAGAGATATTCAACAATTCAAATAAGGGTAAGCAGCAAAAGATAATCATACCTCCAATTAAGGCTAAACAATTATAGGATGAGACACTAATAATTTCAATTAAATATAGGCAGTTTATGAAAATATAGCATGACGATAGAAGAGGTAAAACCTTCGGTTAAATCAAATCAGGGTCAAGCAGAAGGTAAAGGTGAATCCTAAAGAAATTATCTCCAATCAAAGCATGTAGAGGTGAAACTAGCAAATAAGAACTCAAGCGCATCAAGAACAACTTCATACAAGATGAATATAAGGACCTAAGAACCCTAAAAGGCAAACTTCCCACTAATAAGTTCGAGCAGGCACTCATCACCTCGTGTACACGGACTACAATCGACATAGAAGACTCGAATCTTAAGGGGTAGTTCCCTCACACAAGGTTAGGCAAGATACTTACCTCGAATCACTCAACTCAATCCAAAACCACGCTCTTGCTACTAGTATCAAACTCCGAATGGTCCAAATCTAATCTAATAAATTGCATAATGTAAATAATACTACAAATAACCACTTTAGCTAATGAATTCGAAGCTAAAGCAAGAAAATAAGAAAAATGCCCAAAAAGCCTACCCGGGCCCACGTCTCGGAATTGCATAAAAATCACAAATTACGAACACCCATTCACTCACAATTCTAACCATACAAAATTTACTCAAATCCGATACCAAAATCTTGATCAACACCCCAAAATTCGGCCTAAGAATTTTTCTCAAATCTTTCCCAATTTTTCACTCTAAATCTCCTTCTACCAAGCTCCCAATTAAATTTTGTGATATGAACTCAAAAGCCTCATTTTTGAACTTTAAATTCTGCCCAGTTGTTCCTTCTTCGCGTTCGCGGGCCACCCATCGCATTCGCGATGAACAAAACTCTCAAAAGCTATTTCCAAACTCTTCTCAGACAATCTCTAGTATAATGGTCATAACCTTTTATTAAAATCTTCAAATTACAAATGGTTTAATGTTCTGAAAACTAGAAACCAATATCTACAACTTCCATGTTTTGGTCATCTTCCAATTCTTTATATATTTTTAGATATAAGCTGCCAAATTCAGCCTTGTGCAACACAGATTTCTTCTTTATCTTCTCGGACAGTCTGTAGTGTACCAGCCATAACTTTTTTAAACAAATCCAAATTCTACATAGTTTATTTTTCTGAAACCTAGGCACAAATATCTACAACTTTAGTTTTTGAATCATCTTCATATTCCTTATAGATTGTGAGATATGAGTCTCCAAAGTTAGACATGCGTAACAGAGATTTTCTTCTTCGCGAACACGAAGAACAAAGTCCTTGAAGCCAAATCCTTCTTCAAGAACACGAGAGGATCCTCGCGAACGCGAAAAAAAACATCAGACACCAGCATCAGCTATTGCAAAACAACCCGAAATGATCCGAAACCACCCCGAAACACACCCGAGGCCCCGTCTAATCACACAAACCAGTCCCATAACATAACACGGACCTGCTCGAAGCCTCAAATCACCTCAAACCACATCGAAATCATGAATCGCACCCCAATTCAAGCTTAATGAACTTTAGAACTTCAAACTTCTACATTCGATGTCGAAACCAATCAAATCCCGTCCAATTGATCTCAAATTTTGCACAAAAGTCGCATTCGACATTACGAACCTACTTCAACTTCCGAAATCGAAATCCGACCCCGATATCAAAAAGTCCACTTCCGATCAAACTTCTCAAAAATCTTCAAATTTCCAACTTTCGCCAAATTGCCTCAAATTACTCTACGGACCTCCAAATCCTAATCTGGACGCACGCCTAAGTCCAAAATCACCATACGAAGTTGCTGACATCATCCAAAACTTATTCCGGAGCCGTTTACACCAATATCAAATTCCGGCCAAATTCTCACCGCTTAAGCTTCCAAAAATAAAATCTTCCTTCCAATTCGACTCTGAATCATCCGGTAGCTGAATTCAACCATGCACGCAAGTCGATATACATAATATGAAGTTGTTCAAGACCTTACACCGCTGAATGGAACTTAAGTTTCTAAAACGACCGGTCGGGTCGTTACATTCGGAGTTACTTGAAAAGTTCTCACATCACAATTTGATATCTCACGAAAGACTCCACAAAGTTTCCAAAATAATCTACAAGTTCTCACAGCAAAATCAGTTTGTACGGCACTTTGACATGGAAGAACAGAAGAAACTCGCAAGAAAAAATAGAATACGCATACAGAACCAGAAACGACCTAAATATTCCTCAGATAACAATGGTTGAACTTTTATAACTATTTACTGATTTTCAATACAAAGTCATATACTATTCTGGTTAAATTAATGAACACTTAAAAAAGATAATGACATATGACAAAATAAAATTATCTAAGTTATCTGGTCCCTTTATTATAGTGTGTGTGTGTTCTTTTATTTTCTTTGCAGGGAATTAATTTTTTCTTCTTCTAACCTGATTTGTCCTTCTACCTGCCTGTTTAAAATTTTTACCACGTCCTTAAGTTTTTTTAAACTATTCAAAGTTGTGGCATATTATTGGTGTATATTCTATTGATGAAGAGACCAATATGTATTTTATTTAGTTCCTTTGTTCCTATCAATCGTCCTATGTTCATATCTCACTACTGACATGTCGAAAATGTGATCCGCTTGTGCCCTTAAAAAAAGGACTTCTGGAACTACATTATATACAAAAATTAGGTCCAAATTCTTCGTATATTTGTATAGATATTCTTTTGAATTCAATTATAAATTTCAGGTTTTCTGCTTTTCACGACTTTGCGCGTCCAGACTAAAAATATTATATCTCTCCGCAGACACGTTGAAACCACGATCCGCTTGTGATGTTGGAAGGACGAGTTCTGTAGCTACTATAAATACAAAATTCAAGTCCAGATTCTTTGTAAGTTTATACAGATACTCTTTTAAACTTAGCTATGAAGTTCTAACGTTTTGCTTTTCACAGCTTTGCACGCGTTGGAAAAAAATTCATATCCTACTACTGTCATGTCGAAAACGCGATCCGCTTGTGCCCTTAGAAAAAGGACTTCTAGAACTACATTATTTACAAATATTAGGTCCAGATTCTTTGTATATTTGTACAGATATGCTTTTGAATTCAATTATAAATTTCAGGTATTCTGCTTTTCACAGCTTTGCGCGTCCTAACTAAAATATTATATCTCTCTGCATACACGTTGAAACCACGATCCGTTTGTGCCGTTGGAAAGAAGACTTCTGGAGCTACAATAAATACAAAATTCAAGTCCAGATTCTTTGTAAGTTATACAGATACTCTTTTAAACTTAGTTATGAAGTTCTGTCGTTTTGCTTTTCACAGTTTTGCACGCCCTAACTAAAAGTATTATATCTCTATATAGGCACGTCAAAATCATGATCTGCTTGTGCTTATACACAAAAATTAGGTCCAGATTCTTCGTATATTGTACAAATATGCTTTTGAATTCAGTTAAAATTTCAGGTATTTTGCTTTTCACAGCTTTGCGTGTCCTGACTAAAAAAATTATATCTCTTTGCAGACACATTGAAACCACGATCCGCTTGTGCCGTTAGAAGGACGACTTCTGGAGCTACTATAAATACAAAATTCAAGTCCATATTCTTTTTAAGTTTATACAGATACACTTTTAAACTTAGTTATGAAGTTCTGACGTTTTGCTTTTCACAGCTTTGCACGCGTTGGAAAAAAATTCATATCTCACTACGGTCTTGTCAAAAACGCGATCCGCTTGTTCCCTTAGAAAAAGGACTTCTGGAACTACATTATATACAAAAATTAGGTCCAGATTCTTCGTATATTTGTACAGATAAGCTTTTGAATTCAATTATAAATTTCAGGTATTCTGCTTTTCACAGCTTTGCGCGTCCTGACTAAAAATATTATATCTCTCTGCAGACACATTGAAACCACGATCCACTTGTGCCGTTGGAAAGAATAATTCTGGAGCTACAATAAAAACAAAATCCAAGTCCAGATTCTTTGTAAGTTTATACAGATATTCTTTTAAACTTAGTTATGAAGTTCTATCATTTTGCTTTTCACAGCTTTGCATGCCATGACTAAAAGTATTATATCTCTATATAGGCATGTCAAAATCATGATCTGCTTGTGCCGTTAGAAAGAGGACTTTTGGAACTACATTATATACAAAAATTAGGTCCAGATTCTTCGTATATTGTACAAATATGCTTTTGAATTCAGTTAAAATTTCAGGTATTCTGCTTTTCACAGCTTTCCGTGTCCTGACTAAAAAAATTATATATCTCTGCAGACACGTTGAAACCACGATCCGCTTGTGCCGTTTGAAAGACGACTTCTGGAGCTACTATAAATACAAAATTCAAGTCCAGATTCTTTGTCAGTTTATACAGATACTCTTTTAAACTTAGTTATGAAGTTCTGTCATTTTGCTTTTCACAGCTTTACACGCTCTGACTAAAAGTATTATATCTCTATATAGGCACGTCAAAATCATGATCTGCTTGTGCCGTTAGAAAGAGAACTTTTGGAACTACATTACATACAAAAATTAGGTCCAGATTCTTCGTATATGTACAAATATGCTTTTGAATTCAGTTAAAATTTCAGGTATTCTGCTTTTCACAGCTTTGTGCGTCCTGACTAAAAAACGTATATCTCTCTGCAGGCATGCTGAAACCACCATCCGCTTGTGCCGTTAGAAAATTACTTCTGCAGCTACAATATATATAAAATTCAATTCCAGATTCTTTGTAAATTTATACATATATTCTTTTGAACTTAGTTATGAATTTTTGTCATTTTGGCTTTTTATAGCTCTGCACGCCCTGGCAAAAATTTCTTTATCTCTCTATAGGAATACCAAAATCACGATCCACTTATGCCGTTAGAAAGGGGACTTCTGCAACTACAAAATATCAAGTTTTAGTTCTTTGTAAATATATACATATATTCTTTTTAACTCAATTCTAAATTTCTATCATTTATGATTTTATTTCTTTTCCTCTTCTGAGTGGTTAAGAAACTTCTGTAATTGGTCACACTATGACCTGTTTACTGTTGGTGATTCCACAATAGCATAAATAATTATATCTTTTTTTTAATTTACTATTTTTATTGTTGGCATTGATGAATCAACTGGGAAAATAGGTGCTGAGATGATTCCTGAAACATTGGTAGGTCCAGTTCACATATAGGATAGAGAAGGATAGCAACGCTACCATGTTGAATAAACTCCCTCCGGTTCACAATAAGTGTCTAGTTTCTTTTTAGCACTCTCATTAAGAAACTACTAAATCCTATGCAAAAAAACCTAATATGACTAAACTACCCTTATTAAAGTATTGGTCACATAATTATAGTGAGCAGTGAGAAAAGTTTTTTAGAGATATGCACATAAGGGTAAAAGAGTAAAAGCAAATTAATTTTTTTCTTGATAACATAACTGGACACTTAGTTTGAACCAAAATGAAAAAGGAAACTGGACACTTATTGTGAACCGGAGGAAGTAAAATACAATACACGGATACGAATACTAGATTGGTAATGCTTAAAATAATCCTATTTAATTATACTATATCACTATATTGCAAGTTCATGTTACTGTGATATTTACTAATGAAGTTATGGAATAATGCGATACTACATTCAGAGTAATCACTCCCTGATCACTCATGTATACACTAGGAATTTGATATATCTGAAAGTTAGATTTTGTGCGTTTGTTCATTTCTTTTATTTATGTTGTTGGTTATACTTTATTGCCAAAATATTAGATAAATGTATTAATTAGGTGAGGCAGTTGCGAAAGTTTTTTCTATCAAGTCTGTCATTATGTTCGAACACTTATATTTTATTATCATATCATGTTCAGTCATAACAGTTTACATGTAGGAAAATTTCTACCTTTGTATGCGCCTAAAGTTTAACAGGATTTCGGCAACCTTTGCAAAGTAGGTTTTGAAAGGAAAGACTTTATTATTTCAACATGTTCTTTCTAGAGTGAAATTAGTGTAAATATTGATCTGCATTCATCTTTGAAAAATTGATTCTTAAATGAGTACTTAGGTGACTCTTTCAGTAAATAGGTCCAACTAACTTTAACAGATGAATTAAGAAAGATGAATATTTCTTAGAACATGTCTTATCTCATACATAGGTGTTATTATGCTTATTGAACTTACTACAAAAGTAATAATAGCATGAGAGTTTCATAAAATGAAAGTAAGAATATTTTTTTTAAGTATATTTTCTTATATTAATTTTGCAGTTTTCTTATACAAATTTAGTCCAAAAATCCAATTCTACATTCAGAAAAAATGTCAACCAAGTCGGATTTCGTGCAAAAGTTGCTACATGATGTTAGGTTTTGTTAAGAATGGGTGGTTGATGCTCAAAATACAAGCTATTCATACTACGCGAGGAGAAGCAATTAGTGTGTAGTTTTTGCCGAAATTACAGGTGATAATTCCACATTTACATAAATAATCACTTTTTTTTATTACACTTCCCCTTCATTGCCTAAAAAATTAAGCTTTTTACTAATCGTTATTGTTAGGAAGCTAAAAAAACTTTGTTATCATTTCGGCCGGCCACTGTTTAGTCATGTGGGGTGGCACTTTATAGGTTGGGGCATATCCTTTTAAAATACCAGAATAACTATTCAAGTGAGTTTTTTTATATGTTCATATATCCTAAGGACTTTACAGGATGTTTAAATGTCTTAATTTTACTTTGATGTTTCTCTTTGCAGCGAATAATGACGATACCGTTGATTTGGTTTACGCATTCAGGTTTCTGCCATTAGCATCTCTTTTTATAACTTGTGCTCTTATAATTGTTTTCGTCACAACTTCTCTCTCACAAGCTTATATGGTCCATTTTATTTATGCGTCTTTACTTCCCAATTGCGTGAAGGTTCTACTAAACTTCTTCATTTTTCTTCCTTGAAAAGGGTTGTTCACGTTTTTATATGTGGACTTCATGAATATGCAAAAGTCTAATTTCTATCTTCCATAAATTTATACTGATTAGTATTCGTTGGTAAATATTCTCTAACCTGAAAAGTTTGTGCAAGAGTTTGATCCTTCAACATCTTTAAATTCCATTAAAAGGGCACAAAGAAAACTACAAGGGTAGCTCAGCAAGAAAAAATATTCAAATAAATCTTTAAAATTTCTTTGAAGTTAAACTAGCTACACTTCAGTTCTCTATATGATGTCTTTAACTTGACAATGCATCCTTCATGAATACTCAGCTTTCTCTTCTGTAATGTAGGTTTTTGCAGTTAATTGAGAGAAACATATACCATAAAATGACTGACACTAATGCAAATGTAAAACAGAATTATCAGTTTTCGTGAAAGTTAACTGATGTTTGCAACAAGACGAGGTCATCCGTAACTTTTAGTCATGAATTATCGTTTGATAAATATGTGAAAATCCCATAAAATAAAATATTATTTTTCTGAGACTTCGATTTTATCCGTAATCTAGAATACAAGCTAGAGACAACGTCAAAATGTTGATATTGCACGATTGCACGCCTGTGTACCTTGTGCAATTATGTTACATTTCACCTTTTTAATGGTATTGCTAATTAAGTAATTGGCTAATTTATGCTGCAGTTTATCTAATTTCAATCTCTTTATTACAAAAGTCTCATCAAACAATCTTAATTCTTATCAAGTAATCTTAAGCATGCGTTATTTGTTGCCTTTCTCAAACAGTGCTAATACATGTAGCCAATAATCTAATTTTTTATTTCCTTCCTTAGTAGCTGTTTATTAAAATGGATAAGTGTGTTTACGCGTGACTTCAATTTATGAATATTTAGTGCATTATATATTTAAAAAATAATTACATTCGCATGTTTTTGTATGCTGTATTTTTCATATAGCATTTTCTTATAAAAACTTTATATTTAATATTGCGCGGGTAGGGATACAAGTAGGGATAAAAGAATCGCACATTTGGCAGCCAGCAACACGTTGCCAAATCATTCAAATTAATCAAAGTTTGACAGGTAGATGGTGACAGTTTATCTTCATCTAATACCAACAACTCCAAGGTGTTTGATAATCATTGCCTACTCACCCATATGCTAATTTCTCTCTGAATTTTGTATAATCAATCACTCTTTACCACTGTGTAGCAAAAAATTTACAGCAGTGGGTGTGGACTGTGTACGATTATGGCATATCAGAATTACAAAGGCTTAGATTCCGTCACCGTCGCCGATGTTGAAGCTCTAGGAATACCATCTGAACTCGCCGGAGAAATTCACGAAAAACTCACCCGAATTATTCGTAATTACGGTTCTACCACTCCCCAAACATGGCACCATATTTCCAAAGAACTGCTCAGCCCGAAACTCCCTTTCTCTTTACACCAGATGATGTACTATGGATGTTACAAGGATTTTGGGCATGACCCGCCTGCTTGGTTACCCGATCCGTTAGTCCCTCTTCTCTTTCTTTTATTTGATTATTATTATTATTATTATTATTATTACTATTATTATTATTATTATTATTATTATTTGATTTGATTATTATTTTTATTTGATTATTATTTTTTGTGTTAAAGGCGGGAAAAATGGATTCTATCAGTTTATCAAGTCACTCAATCAACTATCTCTCTGTTTTGATCTAATTGTTAAATGAATGGTCATAATTAGACTGTTTTTCACGTTGGTCGTTAAATCTCTGTAGAATACGCTTATAAGTTTCAATTCCGAAATAGTTGGGGTTGGCTATATGAGTCATATGCTTCGAAGTCACTGTATTGAGGTCTGCGATACTGTTCCAGCGTTTTAATATTCAGAAGATTCGTCATAATTTGACTATTTTTACACTGATATCAACTTCATGATCATCGTGCTTTATCTGGATTTGTGATTGACTATGCTTGTGAAGCTCACATAGGCGGAATCTGCTAATGTACATGTGAAAAATCTTAGTAACTTACTTTCACGCGTTGAGTTACGTTCAATAATTTGAAAGCAAAAACACCTAACTGATAGATAGTGACTAATGGATGAATGTACTATCACGCGACATAGTTTTGTGGGTTTGCTTGTCAAATCGTTTAGCGGATGTCAATCATGCTAATTTTCTATTACTTATTTATCTGAATGGTGATCCCTCTTTTGCTTTGATATTTTTTGTTTTTCTTGGGGGGGAATAAGTGAGTGGTGATCCTTTTTCCACTGCACGTACGAGTAGATTTTTGCATTATGAGAAAATAATACATGACGTGTGTTATAGAATTCACGGAACTTAATTTTGTTAGATTTTTCTTCTTATTGTCAACTCTATTTCATATTTTCTGGCACAGAAAAAACGCAGGTTTGACGAATATTGGTCAACTTATGGAGAGGCGTGGAAAGGAGTTCTTGGGATCAAATTATGAAGACCCAATTTCTAGCTTCTCTGATTTTCAAAGATTTTCAGTCTTCGAGCCAGAGGTAGGTTGAAAGTACTTTGAAGATGAATTCCTGATCTTCTGTGTTGTGCTTTTGATGCTAATAAGGAATCATGCCTTTGTTGACTCTCTCATTTCCTGCTGAATCACTTCATTTGCTAGGTATATTGGAAAACCATATTGGAGGAAATGAATATTTCATTTTCAGTTCCTCCTGAATGTATTTTACGTGAGAGTCCATCTCATCCAGGTGGTCAGTGGCTTCCTGGAGCACGAGTGAACCCAGCGAAGAATTGCCTCAGTTTTAGAAAGAGGACTTTAAGTGATGTAGCCATAGTGTGGCGAAGTGAAGGAAATGACGAAGCACTTTTTGAAAAAATGACCTTGAAGGAGTTACGTGAATCAGTTTGGTAAGATACATTGGTGTTGTTAATTATTCTCTTTACAAACTGATGTTCGGTTTACGAGAGTTATCTAGATCAGGTTTTATCTGATATTGTGGAATGATAACATCTTTTTCAAATATAAGTTTAGATCAAGAAACTAGTGAACTACAAAATACCACAAGCCAGCATTTTTTAAATTTTGAAAGCAATATGATTTAACTTTAAGTTCATGGAGGTCCTGTTTGTTCAATTCTCTAAGTAGTAACTAGGTCAAAAAGAGGGGTGGGGGATGAAGTAGCAGTGAATCACTAATTTACTAATTGAATCCATCTAACCTGTTTCATATCTCCTTATTGCTCTATTCCCGGTGGTTTCATGTAGGAGTACTTTCTGAATCGTGCTCTTCATGTGAACGTGGGATGGAACTCTCAATTGTATCGTGCATGTAGCATTAAGTCTAGCAATTTGCTACTATTCTATGAAGTAAACTGTAAATTAGCATGTGATCCGAGTTGTTCGCATATATTTTGTTTTTGCCTACAAGTGCATTTGTCAAAGGTGTCTCTGTGTGACTTATAGGTCACGGGTTCAAGCCGTGGAAGTGGCCACTATTGCTAGCATTAGGTTAGGCTATCTACATTACACCCTTTGGGTGCGGCCCTTCCCCGGACCCTGCATAAACGCGGGATGCCTCCCCCCCCCCCCCCCCCCCCCCCCCCCCCCCCCCCCCCCCCCCCCCCCTCTCCCCTTTCCTGTAAGTGCATTTGTCTAGAAATTCTTTGGTACTTAATTTGGAACATGCTTAGGGTGCCCAAAAATTGTGGTTTGATGATTATGTTACTCAAATGTGTAACATATAGTTTGTTAACGACCTGTCCTCTGCTTCTGTGGATACCTTATGGTTGACACTAGAAATGATCACCAAGTTGCATGATGCTGTGATGGCCATGTTACTCCAACTTTACCTGACATTGCAGTCTCTATAATGTGAATTTTCATACAGCTTACAGCTTTTGCAGTCTAAGTTGCATCTTGTGGTTTGCTTTTCTCCAAGTTTGCTTGACTTTGAAATCTGAGAATCATCAATTCCTCACAGTTATAACCTTTCATACAGGGCAGTTGCATATGCTCTTGAAACCCTGGGTTTGGAGAAAGGATCTGCCATAGCTATAGATATGCCAATGGATGTTAATTCTGTGGTGATCTACTTGGCTATTGTTCTTGCTGGTTATGTAGTTGTGTCAATTGCTGATAGTTTTGCTCCAAGTGAAATTTCGACAAGGCTCATCTTATCAAAAGCAAAAGCAATTTTTACGCAGGTGCCTACTTATCTAATCTGAGGATATTATTCTTTTTGTGGGTGTTGTATCATATGTGTTCTCTTTAAGGTCATTAGACAAACCTAATTCCAGTTGAGTCTGATATAGAGTTTCTTTGGAGCAATGCAAATTTCTTGTTCTTTTCATGCTAGCATTTCCACATTCAGAAAAGATGTGGTTGCTTGGACAGGACCCACACTGGTGGTGTTGACTGTGATGCACCTGATAACATAGTACTAAATCCAAAATTCTGATAGTATTAGATGGTTTTATAGTTCATCATTCAACAATTTGTCGGATAATAACCCAAATTCAGCAACGGATTGAGGAAAAGTTGATTAATTAAGTATCACTATATATGCATTAAAAAGTAGATACATGTGAATTCAAAAACATATTACGAGTTTCTATTTTACATCAATCAGGCAATGTATGAAGATTGTATGTGAGACCAAATTAGCGGGACAGGAGACTGGTTGTAAGATTACGGCTTGATATCTTCTTAAAATATTTAGATATGTCAGTACTGGATATAATCAATTTATGTCCAAGAGATCTAGAAGATTTATGAAGTAGTCACCTAATGAAAGATCAAGACATATTCATGATATTTTATTATTTCAAAAAAAAAACTTGGAGAAATTTGTGAAGAGTCTGTTAAGCACCCAAAGTCAATGTATTATCATGACGAAAGAACTTTTATTTGAGACTCAAAATAAGGTAGCCTGATGCATTAAGCTCTCGCTATATGCGGGTCCAAGGAATGGCTGGACCACATTGAGACTGAAAGCTGGTATATGAATTTCAAATATAAAAAATGTATGAATGTTTCAAATATTAGCGTCCAGCGGATTTGTTATGGCTTCACATTTGAATCCTTCAAATGAAACAAAATAGTTTAAACATGGAGAAGCAAACTCTTCATACTCATGAACGTTGTGTCTTTTTGTCTCTATTAAAGGCATTTGGAGATTTCCGGAGAGATCCAGTATTTTAAACATAGGAGCATTTGGAGATTTTCGGAGAGATCCAGTATTTTAAACATAGGCTTCCACAAATCTAGTTGGGTTAACATTCTACAGACGTATCCAGTACACAAACTATTTTCTGGCTTTCTTATTTGATCACTGCTTCTTATGGACCCCTCTATGATGAAATTAAACTTATTTTAGATTTTCTATTCCTTACGTTCGACAAAACTCCGATAGATGTTGAATTTTGGTTCAAATAATTATTATCTCATTCTTATTACTCCTTTTTGCATATGCAATTTTGCTCATTAGCTTTTAATTTTTTTTTTTTTTAGTACTTCACTTGTTTAATTTTGTTATCTATCAACCATGTATCCAGGATTTTATTTTCCGTGGAGATAAAAAGATACCCTTGTACAGGTCATCTCTCTCTTCTCTTTCTGATGTACATTTAATTTTTTCATTATTTCTGTGTTCCTCATAGGCTTTCTGAACTGCATCCAGGTTCATGCACTAATTGCTAGTGCCACTGGTAAATTTTGCATTTCCCTTTTTTCATTTCATTTCTTTCTTGACTCACTTGTTGAAACTGCAGTCGAGTTGTTGATGCTCGTTCACCGACAGCAATTGTCATTCCCAATAGAGCCTCCAGCTTAAGCATACAATTACGTGATGGGGACATCTCTTGGCCGGACTTTTTAGAAAGAGTGAAAGATTTCAGGTAAGAACTCCTTTCACAGATATTCTTGTCATTTAATTCTTTCTCTTCTACATGTTTAATCGAGGAAATGGACAGTTAAATGTGTGTTTTTATATGTCTTTCTTAGTTGTTACCAATGAATTGGCTCAGAGCTTGGTATGTTGTATCAACTTCTTCTTCTTCTCATAAACATTAAGAAGTATAGATGAGTCCCGGCTAAGAATACTCACTTATATGAGAAGTATGATGTTCATTATACATGGGCTGCCTAAGATGAGTTGCAACCGCATTTTGTCGTCTAGTGTTAGGGAGGGGAATCTTCCCCCACATGACTTACTTAGGAAATTAACAATTTTTTTACATAATTTACATAACCTCAAAACATAACTGGGTGAGCTTATCCATCCTTAGCTTGTATTATGGAGGTATCGGAAAATGTCTCCCTGCTTGTTCTGTAACTTTGGTTTTACTTGCTTCCAACAAACGGGTAGGGCTCGGAGCCTACCTCCCCCCCCCACCCCCACCCCCACCCACC